>QEOT01009566.1:34446-75351 GCA_003123785.1 Pterocarya stenoptera
CTACATTTTATATATTTTTTAATTTTTTTAATTTTTTTATTTTATCAAATATTTATTATATGAATAATAAATAAAAAATTTAAAATAGTTTAAAAAGAATAAATTTAAAAAATTAAAAAATATATTAAAAAAATATTAAAAAAAATAGAGTGTAAAGTGTAGTGAAGGTTATGGGACAAACCTCTTTGTTAAAAGCCATTTACACTGCCGCTGAGAATTATTTGAAACATCCAATTTTAACAGTTCTCCGATGAAAATTGCCCACAAGATTACCTCAGAGAGAGAGAGAGAGAGAGACCCCCCGGGCGCCAATGGGGGGAAGGTGGTGATGCTTTATTTATAAAACTCGTCCTCTTTTGGCCTATAATTTCTCTGATCTTATAAAAATTCTATTCATCAAACACTAAGGCCCTGTTTGGATACACAGATGAGATGAGATGAGATGTTTTGAATAGTAGTTGAATAAAATATTAGTAGAATATATTTTTTAGTATTATTTTTATGTTGAAATTTGAAAAAGTTGAATTGTTTATTATATTTTTATATGGGGATTTAAAAAAGTTGTAATGATTGAGATGAGATGAGATAGTGATTTTGTGTAAACAAACGGGACTTAAATTTTATCAATAAAAAAATATAATATGTGACGTGTATGGATAATAGGAAGTAAAATTCTTTTTTTAATTGCTAGAGACGGGACCACCGCCACTTGCCACGACAGCTTCCTTTAATTGATTTATTAATTTTAATTGGATAGGCTCTAACTCTTTAATTAACTTGTAATGATGATGGCCACGACTGCCCTTCTTTTTTCCGTGATTTTTTTCGTCAACTATTGCATTTGGATTACGTTTATTACGGAGTACATGGGTTGGGTACTGGTCTTATTATTACATGGAATTGGATAAATCCCGTACTTCCTTCCTAACTCCTATTCCTTTAACGCTACAATTACAATTGACCTTATTTTCATCGAAAATAATTTATGGCACACAGCCATATCCTGATTTCAGTCTAATCATGAATATTTTCATGATTAAAATTTAAAATTTTAAAAATTTTAAAATTTTTTATCTCATCATTATAATTTTTTAAAATTTTTATATAAAATAAAATAAATAATTTAATTTTTTCAAATCTTAAAATAAATATAATATTAAAAAATATATTTTAATAATATTTTATATAATTTTTTTACTTTAATCTCAACTCAAATCATCTCATCNAAAAAAATTAAAAAATATATTAAAAAAATATTAAAAAAAATAGAGTGTAAAGTGTAGTGAAGGTTATGGGACAAACCTCTTTGTTAAAAGCCATTTACACTGCCGCTGAGAATTATTTGAAACATCCAATTTTAACAGTTCTCCGATGAAAATTGCCCACAAGATTACCTCAGAGAGAGAGAGAGAGAGAGACACCCCCGGGCGCCAATGGGGGGAAGGTGGTGATGCTTTATTTATAAAACTCGTCCTCTTTTGGCCTATAATTTCTCTAATCTTATAAAAATTCTATTCATCAAACACTAAGGCCCTGTTTGGATACACAGATGAGATGAGATGAGATGAGATGTTTTGAATAGTAGTTGAATAAAATATTAGTAGAATATATTTTTTAATATTATTTTTATGTTGAAATTTGAAAAAGTTGAATTGTTTATTATATTTTTATATGGAGATTTGAAAAAGTTGTAATGATTGAGATGAGATGAGATGAGATAGTGATTTTGTGTAAACAAACGGGACCTAAATTTTATCAATAAAAAAATATAATATGTGACGTGTATGGATAATAGGAAGTAAAATTCTTTTTTTAATTGCTAGAGACGGGACCACCGCCACTTGCCACGACAGCTTCCTTTAATTGATTTATTAATTTTAATTGGATAGGCTCTAACTCTTTAATTAACTTGTAATGATGATGGCCACGACTGCCCTTCTTTTTTCCGTGATTTTTTTCGTCAACTTTTGCATTTGGATTACGTTTATTACGGAGTACATGGGTTGGGTACTGGTCTTATTATTACATGGAATTGGATAAATCCCGTACTTCCTTCCTAACTCCTATTCCTTTAACGCTACAATTACAATTGACCTTATTTTCATCGAAAATAATTTATGGCACACAGCCATATCCTGATTTCAGTCTAATCATGAATATTTTCATGATTAAAATTTAAAATTTTAAAAATTTTAAAATTTTTTTATCTCATCATTATAATTTTTTAAAATTTTTATATAAAATAAAATAAATAATTTAATTTTTTCAAATCTTAAAATAAATATAATATTAAAAAATATATTTTAATAATATTTTATATAATTTTTTTACTTTAATCTCAACTCAAATCATCTCATCTAATATTATATCCTAAAACAATCTAATCTCGTATTGAAAACAAACGACGCCATAATTCGATACTAAACTGTATAGGAGCTATCTTTTTTCGTGCCAGCGAAAATTAGACCCATAATTTCTGCTTTTTTCTTGCCAACGAAGCTTCAGACCCAAAATTATTTGTGTGTGTTTTAAGGGTAAAATGCTAAGCTCAATTAACGCATTGAAATTCGGGAGTGTTGCGTTCTGTTGTTGTTAGTATAATAATAAATAATGATTAGAAGAAAGGGCAGTCCCGGAAATCGAAGTTTCCTGGGTTCAACGAATCCTATTTAACTACCTACTCATTATCACTCTCTCTCATTCTCGTTAATTAATAGTCGTTTCCCATCTCTCTCTCTCTCTCTCTCTCTCTCTCCATTCGATCGACGATCAAGAAAGAAGACAATGCTGGCAGTTTTTGACAAATCGGTGGCGAAGAGCCCGGAGGCCCTGCAGAGCCCTCACTCGGGCACCCTCTCGGCTCTGAAAGATGGGGTTCTGGTCCACCACTTCAGCTCTGTGCACCCTGGCTCCGTCACTGTCAACTTCGGCTCTGCGGGCCTCGTGGCATGCTCGCTCCACAAACAGAACCCCCTCCTCCCCAGGTACAACGACAAGATATAAGATTTCTTTTAACGTCCACCATAGCACATAAAAAGACCCCCCAAAAAATATACGTAAAATATTCATTTTCTTGTTCTTCTTTTCATGTGGGGTTGATCCCATTTTATGGATGGGCTGGTCTTGGGCTTGTGCCATTGTGGGATGTTTGCTTTGAGAGAAATGGTGGGAAAAGAAAAAGGAAACTTGGGATTTCGACAGAGCATCCGAAGTTTATTTATTGATTGATTTATTATTATTATTATTAATATCTTTTCTTTTCTTTTTTGTCTCTTGGGTTCCTTATGTATCTGGGGACCAAGAGCATGTTAATTTTATTTATTCATTTTATATGGGGTCCTTGTACTTTCCGAAGGAAATATGGCTCGTATGTGTTGTGCAAGTGACAATTATATTTTTCATGGTTATGCATAATATCTTTGAGCTTTGATTTGCAGATTTTCTTTTCTTTTTCTCCTAATACATACATTTGTGGACTGAATTCTGAATATCATTGCATTAGTTCATACTCTTGGTGTCCTCTTGTTAGTTCTTGGTGTCTTTGAGGGTTTGTAAGGTCTTCTTGGAAAATGGGGGCCTTCCCGCCTTCGCCATGACCAAGGAATTCGAACTCACGTTTGATCAGTGGTTTCTGTCATCCTAGTTATTCAATCAAGTTTTGTATCTGAAATTGTAATTCTTTTGTGAGTTTTATGTTCGTAGGTTATGTCGATTTTACAATAGCGTGTAACCCAAATACAAATACCTTATTTTGTCTTTAGATTCTTTGTATCGGCAGTGGTATATATATAAGACAAGACTGGTTCAACTTGTTGTCTAGATCACTTTTATTGTTGAAATATGCTGGCCGTTCTTTGGACTTTTGGATGTCCTGTGAAATAAAATTATTCTATTGATTTTCTTCATGGCATTTGAATGAAAAAACATTTACTAATTTCTAGGGACTTTTTAACTTTTTCTCATTGCGGATTGATTATTCTATTTGTGTGAATATCATTATTCAATTTGTAAGATTTTCTCTGAATCCCATATTTATGCATTGGTCTCATTGATTTGTTTTGTAATTTTGTTGTACATTCTAAAACACTGAGTTTTGTCTTTAGATCCTATGGAGAAGACAAATGATAATTTCTGCTGGACAGCTATTGCTCTTATTTTTTGGTGTTATTTTTATCTGCTTATATCTTTTTATTTTTCATTAATAATGATCTATTTTTGTTGGCACGTCAAATTAACTGTCGATATTCCACATTTTTTACTGTTAGATTGTTTGCCGTAGTGGACAACATTTTCTGCTTGTTTCAAGGCCACATTGAAAATTTTGCCCTACTTAAGCAACAATATGGGTTGAACAAAGCAGCAAACGAGGCTGTCATTGTTATAGAAGCGTACAGAACTCTGAGAGACCGTGGTCCTTATCCTGCTGATCAGGTTGTGAGAGGTATCGAAGGGAAGTTTGCGTTTATTGTCTATGACTGCACCTCTAAAGCCACATTTATTGCCGTTGTGAGTATATCTTTCTTCCTTTACTTTTATGTTTCTGTAATATGGACCCCTTATAAATATAATCTCTCTGTACTGATCCTTATTGGCTTTACTTGATCTAATTCTGGTTTCCTCTTTCCCAGGATGCCGATGGAAGTGTTCCTTTCTTCTGGGGTACTGATTCTGAAGGTCATCTTGTTCTTTCGGATGATGACGAAATTTTGAAGAAGGGCTGTGGGAAATCTTTTGCACCATTTCCTAAAGGTATATAATCGTGTACAAGTATCCATAGCCATTTTAGAAAAAATGGATGCCTATGTTGGGGACTTTCTTTGTAATTCTTTTCAACTTTTCTTAAATGAACCAGATGACAGGTATTGGAATAAAATTCAAGAGAGAAAAAAACTTGTGGGCTTTGAAATGTGTGTTTAAGCTGATTCAGTACCACGATATAGCAAACACGGGGATGTGGGTGATTTTCAAATTTCTGTAATAAGACACATTTTTATCTTCTTACGTGATCTGTTGGTTCTCTATTTTACCTTCCTCATTCCTTATCTACCTTAAAATTTGGTTCTTGCTTCCTGTTTCTTTTTCTGTGTGCTAATTAGCATGAAGTTTTGTTCACTACACTCTTCTCTAGAAAGTTCAATAATTAGCATTACTATTGCTAATTACGCTGTTTCTTCTGCTATCCAAAGGATGCTTTTTCACGACCTCTGGAGGCTTGAGGAGTTTTGAACACCCCCTTAATGAAGTGAAGCCAGTGCCAAGGGTAGACAGTTCAGGCCAGGTGTGTGGTGCAAATTTCGTGGTGGACAGAGAGTCTAAAAGGGAATCTGTTGGCTTGCCCAGAGTCGGGAGTGCTGCCAACTGGTCCTCAAATTTTTGATCCTGAATATCATTTTCCTTCTTGTGGCAAGGCTGGTGCTATTAGTGGGCCTTCCCATGCATTGGATCTTTTCCTTATCATCTCCTCTCATCCTGAATGAGCTCAGTGTTTCAAAGGATGCTTAGCTTTGAATTGTTGTTAGTACTTTCAGAACTAAGACATGATTTTATGCCGCAATACGCGTTGCCTATGTCAGAACAAAGGCAAGATCTTGTTGATTAAAACTTGGAATAATATAAAGGCATTTCAATTCTGATATATGGTAGATTTCGTTTTGATAAATTTCTCTCTTTTAATTTAAGTTGGCTACATCATAACAATAGTAGCTGCTTGTGAACATGTGATTTGTTTCCTGTTCAGACAGCCATAATTGAGGTAAAATAATGGAAACCCCGGAATTCTAGTATGAGCTGCTATCGTATTGAACAACATTCCATGAACCTCGCTTAAATGCTTTTAGGATATAGAACCAACGGAATATTGCACATATCAGGAAAAGATACAAAATTCCTCTATTGTGCCACCTTTGGAGTTGCAGATGGACCTTGAGCTTTGTCCTTCGCATCTGCAATGCCCCCTAGTGTTGTCTGAAATCAATCTAAGAAGCAACTTTTCCATTCCCTCACCTCGTGTTGGTGGAGAGCTGCCACTTTTTACAGGGAATCATCGGGATGAGCTTAATCAGGATGAATATAATATCATGTCATCATTGAATCAGTATTAATTTCATCATTGATTTCATCTTGGGCTCTTTGATTATTGGAATCCGACTAGGGATGAGACTAGAGGCGGCCTATTTGACGATATTATGTATCTCGGAGTCGGCACTATAGGAGACAATCCTAAGCCAATTTGACGGGGAAAAAATTTTTTGCTCTTTTGTCAAGAATCCATGTGATTGCGTCACTGGCATCAATACGAGGGAACTAGATTTTAACCCTACGTTTGGATGTCTCAACCTATTTCAAACCTATTTCAACTTTTCATAAAAAGTTAAACTCATATCAATCTACTTTATACATTCAAACACATGTCTCAACCTAGATCATACATTTAAATATATCTCAATTGGACCAACAAAATACTATTATTCACATATCAACTCAGATAATTTGATATCACCTTGACACCCAAATGCAATCAAAGAATTTGGTTTATTAATGCGTCCGTGAATGTTAATTATCTCATGCTTTTTGGGACTTTAGTCCATTGTTTTCATTAAAAAAAAAAAGCCCTACCATTAGTTTTTTTTTTTAATTTTAGCGTTAATCTGAAGTCGGATAGAGGATTTTTGAGAGAATGAACATATACATGCTATAAATGGAAGTATAAGCGCTAATTTGGACGTTGAGGTATTTTTAGGTATTTTCTTTTTAAACATTATTAAAATACAAAATATATTTCAATTTCAAAATTTTAACTTTTTATCTAATCATTACCTAATTATTATTTAAACACAAAAATCAACATAACCTTCACAAATTTCAAAATAAAACACAAAAATTAATACAACATTTACAAATTTCAAAATAAAAATTATATTAACAAATTATATTGAAACAATTTTTTTACATTATAATATTTTTATTCTATTTATTCTATTTTTTTCGAATCTAATCAAATATCTTAATTTAAACAATTTTCTTACTACTTACAAATCATTTTATTATTATTTACAAATATTTTGAAATATTCCAAATATCCAAACAAGTTCTAAGGGCAATTGGGTTGGGTTGAGAAATTACATGAGCGTTGTTTGGAAATTAAAATTTTCGGGAATATAGAAAAATTTTAATATATATATTTATCAAATAATTTTTATTTAAAAATATTCACTAGATTTTTGTGATTTAAAAAATTAAATAATGTTTTTTTAACATTTTTTTTATAAAATTCAACTACCTAAAGACATCATTTTAATAAACCACATTATTTTTTTAATTCAACCATTGTAGCAAAAATCTAAATTAATTTAGATTTACCCAATGCAATGTGAAATGTTTTTTACATCAATTATATAAATTTTAACTAATATTCTCATTTGGCTAAGCCATGCTTTAAGAAAGTTACGGAATAACTTTTGGAAAGTTTGGACGCTTTTAAAAATTGAATTGAAATTTTCTATAATTTTACAGTATATCAAATTATAAACCCCATTATTTTAAATATAGTGAAATTTTCATACTCTGTAGTCTATTTCCTCCAAATTGAAAAAGTGTTTTCTATATATCAGTCACTATTTACTTTTACACTTCATATTTACAATTTTTTTTATAAGATATAGGGTGCGAGGTAATAAATAGTGATGTATGAGAAAAATTATTCTTGAAAAAGTTAATTGAATAAAAAATTATAATAAATCCTGACTATTTTAAGGTCGGATAGGTATATGGTCTCATCTTATCAATCTCATCTCATATTAAAATTCAAATACTACTCAAATACAAATATTTTCTAATTTATCTTTCATATTTTTTATTTTGATCATTACAATTTTTTTCAAATTTTGGTATAAAACACAAATTTTCAAATTTCAAAATAAATAATATTAAAAAAATATATTCTAACAATATTTTAATTCTCAAAACTCAATAAAAATCTTAACTCAAATATTTCATTACGATTCATAGACAATTTCATTATTATTTACAAGTTTATCGTATTATCTAACTATCCAAATGAGGCAAGAGCTATATTTTGAATATAAACTCACCTCAACTCATAAAAAAATAATCTTAGACAGAATTCATTATTTTTTTAACTTTTTATTAAAATATTAAATTCATATCAATCTACTTCGTACATTTAAACGTATATATTAATTATTTATATTCAAACATATATCAATAAAATCTATAAAATATTACTATTGATAAATCAATTTGCCTCGTTTGTTTTCGGAGATGAGTTGAGATTAAAGTTAAAAAGTTAAATAAAGTATTGTTAGAATATATATTTTTAATATTATATTTATTTTAAAATTAAAAAAAATTAAATTATTTATTTTATTTTGTATAAAAATTAAAAAAATTATAATAGTAAAATAAAATATTTTTAAAATTTTTAAAATTTTAGATTTTAATCACAAAAATAAAGAAGACTTAGATTATGTTTGGGAGGTGAGATGAAAATTTTGTATTTTGTTTTAAAGTTTAATATATTATTTTTTAGTTTGAAAATTTGGAAAAGTTAAATTGGAATTTAAAAAAGTTGTATTGGAATTTGAAAAAGTTGAATTGTTTATTATATTTTATATAAGAATTTAAAAAAATTATAATGATGAGATGAGATAAGCTGAAAATTTTGAATAAGATAAAACATCCAAACATAACTTAATCCATCTTAAATAATCCAAATGCAGTAACGACATTTTCTGTCTACTACCGTCTACTAACGCAGAAGGTCCACTGAGCGACTGAAGGGTATTTATGACCCTGAGCTTCGTCAATAGGAAAGTTGCAGAGAAAAAAATGAAAAATTTCGCGGAAGCTTCCTCGGACGCTTCTTTCCCGTCTGGTGTCTGCTCTTTAAAGTCCAAGGAAGAAGGTCCACTGAAGGGTATTTATGACCTTTCGCTTCCGTGTTTCCAACGGAAAGAGGGAGTGCCAAATTAAATTCAATTTATTTCGCCTATTTATACTTCTTTCAGGAAAGACAAAACCTTTGAAACGGTTCCGGACTCGATTCTAGGGTTTCTGCCTCTGAACACTTATCTCCTTCGATCTTTTCTAGTCTTTTTTTTTGTCTGTATTTTACGTCTATCTTTAATTCAATGCTCCTTGATTCTAATATTTTCATACCATCCAAACAGATCTCTGCCTTGAAACCCCCCACATTTCTAGTAAATCCCAACAACTCGATTTCAAATTTTCACAAAACCCTCATTTATTATTCCTTTGATACCGTCCTTTCCTCCAATGACGCTCGCCGATTCAGACAAAATTGGCCCTAAATCCCCTGACAACCCCGTAAAGGCTGAAATCTCAAAACCCCCAAAGCCCTCTTTGGTTAAAGATGGTGACAATGGTAATGGCGAGGACGAGGCGGTTCTTGACGTCTCTGGGAAAATCTTGGAATTTTCGTCTTTGGAAAGCTCCAAGGACGCGGTGGAGGGGTTGTATTTGTATAAAAACGCGTTTAATTTAATACCTAGATCGCTATGCGGTCTCGGGCGGCTGAGGAGGTTGAAGTTTTTTGGTAATGAGATTAATTTGTTTCCGGCGGAGTGCGGGAACTTGGTCGGGTTGGAGTCTTTGCAGGTGAAGATATCGTCGACGGGGTTTGGTGGCTTACCACTGCGTAAGCTGGAGGGTCTAAAGGAGCTCGAGCTGTCCAAAGTGCCTCCTCGGCCTTCGTCATTCCCCATCATGAGCGAGATTGCTGGGCTGAAGTACCTGACCAAACTCTCTGTTTGCCATTTTTCTATCCGGTAAGCCGTATATTTTACTCGGTGTTAAACTGTTCTCAGGTTTCATTGATGACATGAGAAAATGGAGTGGAATTTTGATTCTTGGTTGTTTGTGTTAGCCTATCGTTCAAATGAGCTTACTGTGAAAATTGGTTTGTCAGATCGATCAATTTATAGTTGGGTCTGTGTTGTTGATTCGTAGTTGGGTCTGTGTTGTTCAGCAGCTAGTATGCTTTATCTGATTTTGAATGCTGGGGAATATTAATGGAATGCATACAATGAACTGAGTGGTGTTGTTAAGGTTATCTCTCTGTAAATAATTAGTGTAATTATACTTTCCAAAAGAATAACCACTGTAATTTACCCGTCCTTTTGGGAGTAAGGCTTAGTTGTGGACAGTAGAGTTGTAATTGACTAGTGTGTGGTACGCCTATGTTTAGTGCTGAGATTGTGAACCTTTTTTTTTCCTGATTTAAGGTGAGAACATAATGATACTGAGAAGAATCATGCCCGTTAATATATTATTTTGATTCTCTAATCATATACAAGAATGCCAAACGAAAGGGATGCTGCTGGTTGTATTTCCAATATTATAAACAATTTGGAACTTACAGAACAATAACCTTTTCTTTCACATTGTACAAAACTGTATCTGACATTGAAGGTCTTTAGTAATGACTACAAAAAGTTGCAAATGGTCTTTGTCAAGAGGAATCTCCTTCTCCCATGAGCAGAGTGTTGAGGATGAGGTCAACCTTAAGTTTTAGAAGCTACCATTGAGTCACTCCCTTTCATATATAAAAGATAGGCAATTACGTTCCCTGTGCATGCAGTTTACTATCTTTGTTGTTTCTCATATGGAGCCTTTGTAATCATTTTTCTTGGCATACCACAATGCTCAGTTCTTCCTCGACTAGAAGATTACTTTGAGTAAATGTGGCAAATAGTGTACACTACACTGGGAGTCTTTTGTCTACCCCCTAAATATCTATTTTAGAGGCTAATGTTTGATGTCTTGTAATTCAATTATTCAAGCTAGTCTAATAACCCATTCAAGTCCTTGCCAGGGACCCTCTTGTTATAAGCCCACACCTATAGGAATATAAGGACCAAAGAAAAAGCCAAGCTATATTGAGCTTATATTAACTTATCAAAAAAATATTGAGCTTATATTAGAAAAGGACTAGTTAATGTTACAATCAAAACCCCTTGGAATCATTATAAACTACACAAACTTCTTCTTTCTACGCAATGTGGGATCTCATTCTTCTTATACCAAAGGATATTTGTAGTAAATCCCTTTAAATCCCATACTATTATTAATATAATTGTTTACTTATATAAAAAAACCCCATACATTCTCGTCGAGCCAATTCCATTGTAGGTCACATAGCTCAAGTATAACACTTATTGTTAAGATTGTAAGTGATATAATTTATGACAATACAAGGAAAGCCTAAACCACATATGGGCTTATAAACTAAAAGGACTGGTCAAATTTACAAATTGGAACCCTTTGGAATTATAATTCACAAAATATTCTTCTTTCCAGGCAATGTGAGATCTTATTCACCATCCTCTCTTGCTAGATATTGGGTATATGGATCATTTATATTCATATCTTCATAGAATGAATATAATAGTGAAATGACCGGACATTTGAAGACAATGAGTGCTCACTAGAAGAATTTAGATTATTTTTTATTAGCACTCTTTTTCTTTGGGTCATAGCTGTAGATTGTCGTGGCCTTGATTTCCATGATTTTCTTGTTTCTATTACTTCTCTCTAACTAGGTGTGACTTTTTGTATACCATCTTGTGTACTTGGGCTATGCCTATTCATATCAATATAATACTTATATAAAAAAAAAAGAATGAATGTAATATAAGATAACTTTCTTGAAGGGAGAGTTTTGATTCATTTGTTAACCTTTAATGGTTCATATAACATGTAAATAGGTTGACCTTTGCATGCTTGATGAAGAACCTGTGCTGTGCTAGGATATGACATCTCAAAGAATAGTCGTTTTTCTTTTGTATATATATTAATCTTAAATTTATAATAAAACTAATCTTAAGATTTTCTCTCTTAAAAACTTTTATCTCTGTACACATGCGAAAAACACGACGAAGGTAGGTTCGCTACTAGCGTTAATGGAGTTCTGAGCATCGTAGTTAATAGTGCTGTGTTTTCTTTTATTGGGCATAGTAGCGATGGGGTCGTTTAGAACTGTTATTATTGATTTTAAGCATTTTGAGTTTAAGAGGGAAAATGAAAAGTGGTGGAGAATCACGGAGAGTAGTTGTCGAATAGTGAAGTACATCTTCATTGATCAAGAAGCTTTGGTATGGCTGGGTGCAAAGGTGAAGGAATGTATAGCCTCTGGGGGATCCTCCAAGTTTCTTAGAACTTGCAGAAGGGGAATCAAGTACTTGTGGTGCAGAGACATCTCAACTATCATGGCAGGTTCTTTTCTTTGTCCGTGTATGGCAACGAGAAGAAGAGAGGTTTGATAGTGGTGCCGGAAGGGAGGAAGGGGGAGGGGTGGAGGAGTTTTGGGGACACCTTGAAGGAGATCCTCACTCCATCCTTTGTTTTGGGAGAGAAAAACAGAGTGGCTGCTGGAAGAGTAGGTGGTGCACCACCACGGTTGTTTCCACCTTTGACGACGGTAGAGGGCTCTCGGTCGTACAGAGATGCGTTGCAAGCCCAGAAGGTGTTGCCTCGAGCCGCCCATTATGCAGGAAGGGCAAAGAACCCACGCTCGGCTATTTCGGATGTCGCACAGAGAAGTGAGGGAGATGGCAGAGGGATGGCTGATTTGAATGAGGAAATAATGTTGAAGGAGTTGGCTGATATGGAGGAAAAAGTAGGCGTATTATTGGAAGATATAATGAGGCTTAAATGGTGCATAAAGGGGAAATACATTTCATAGATGGGCCAGGGAGGGGAGAGGGGGACTAAGGAGGGTTTGAGTGTCTCAAGCTAGGGGGTAGTGCAGAAGGGCCTGAGCCGGGAATTGGGCCTCAACGCAGGTAGGGGGAGTTTGGAGTTGGGGCTCAGGCTGGGTCGTCCATGGGAGCTGGGCTGAGCTCGGGTTTAGGCCCACAAAGGATTTGGAAACCAAAGAATCGAGTGCAAGCAGATATTTTGGTTCTAAACGTTTGCCTTCCTCTTGCAATGTCGGCACACGACTTGCCGGTACCCATACCGGCGCAGAAAGTTTCACCGATCGCCAGAGCACATCATGGTGGGCTGGAACAGTCATTTTGACGAGAGGAAATTGAGGATGGAGAGTTGTTAGAGGAACCTGTGCAATTTAAGCATGGTGGGGAGGCCTCAATTGAGCAGTTTAGTCAGCCACCTGTGCAGTTTAACCATTTAGTAGGGGAGGTTCCATCGTGGAAGCTAGTACCATGGTTGGGTGGTATGATTGACGGTGGAGAGGGCGGCATCGGGAATTCAACAGGGGCTTTGTTTGGTGAGTCACAGTCATAGTTAGCCGATAGCCAGAAAGAGGCCGAGGAGGGGGGTGGAGCTACAGGGACATGGGGTCAGAAGGATACTTAGTGATTGGCGAGGGTGGGGGAGATGATGTTCTGAAGGAACTAGGTAGTCCAGTCCCTTTATGTGCTATCCACCTAAATCGGTTCCTCAGTCTTCGGATTGGATGCTGAAAAAGATAGTGGAGTTACAACAATGTGTAGGGATTTATTGTGAGGGCTATGAGGAGCAATTTAAAGCCCTCTCGATAACTATCAAAGCTGGCAGATCTACGGCTTTGAATTCAACAGTTAAAAAAGATCGCGAGCTAAAAAGATTGTTATGCACCATTAATTATGATAATAAAGAAGGAAGTATTGGGCTGGAAAGGGTGAAGGGCAGGGGAGTTATTTATATCATGAAGCCTAAAATTTTATTATGGAATGTTAGGGGGATCAATGATGTTAACAAGAAACTTCACATTCGATCTCTTCTCCGTAGTTGGAAAGTCGCTATTGTGTCTTCAGGAGACCAAATTGCAACTTGATAGAAAAATTATTCGTAGTTTATGGTGCTGTTCGTTTGTGGGATGGAGCTATTTAGCCTCTTTGGGGGCTTCAGGAGGGGTGTTGTTGATGTGGGACAGGAGAGTGGTGGAACTAGTAGTGGTTTGTATTGGGGTTTATTCTATTGCTGGTTCTTTCATGAATATTGTGGATGGGGGAGGATGGGCTCTCATGGGAGTGTATGGGCCTAATGTTGATAGTGAGAGAAGATACTTGTGGGAGGAATTGACGGGTTTGTATTCTTTATGGGAACTCCCTTGGGTTGTGTGTGGGGACTTTAATGTTGTTCGCTTCCCTAGTCAGAGGGAGAGGGTTGCTATGTTGACAAGGGCGATGGAAGAATTTTTGGAGTTGATATTTGATCTTAACTTGATGGATCTCCCTTTGGTTGGGGGGTGTTTTACGTGGTCTAACAGTAAAGGGGGTCAAGGTTGGACAAGTTTCTAATCTCTACTTCTTGGGAGACTTTGTATTCGGAGGTATGCCGGAGGAGACTACCATGGGTATGCTTAGATCATTTTCCCATTTTGTTAGACTGTGAGGGCATTCATGGGGGTAGACGATATTTCAAATTTGAGAATATGTGGTTACAAACGACTGGCTTTGAGGAGAGGGTGAAGAACTGGTAGGCTTCCTATTCATTTCAGGGCACATCTAGTTACATTGTGGCTAGGAAGCTTAAAACACTTAAGCTGGACTTAAAGTGGAATATTGAGGTTTTCAGGCACACAGATGAGCAAAAGAGTCTTCTTTGGGAGGAGTTGCATTCTCTAGCAGCTTTTTTTTGGTTTTTTTTGGGGGGGGGGTTAATGAAGATCCTTGTTAAGAAAGATTTAAGTGATGGTGGAGATTTAAAAGGTTTTGTTATTGGAAGAAATTTCTTGGAGACAAAAATCTAGAATAACATGGTTGAAGGAGGGTGATAAATGTACTAAGCTCTTTCACAAAATGGCGAACTCACACATGCGTAATAATGTAATTGGCGATTCATTTCGGTGACATGGCGTATCAGTCCCCAGAGGAAGTTGAAGACTTTATAGTGGGCTTTTATGAAGAACTTCTCAAAGAGACGGCGGAGTGGTGTCCTAAACTGGATGGGTTGTCTTTTGACCAGTTTGATGTTAGTGTGGCAAGTTGGTTAGAGAGACCTTTCGTGGAACCCGAAGTACATCAAGTGGTGTGTAGTATGTGTAAAGACAAAGCTCTGGGTTCGGATGGATTCTCTTTGGCTTTTTTTCAAGAGTGTTGGGAAGTAGTGAAGGATGATGTGATGCAGGTTTTTCATGAGTTTCATTTTTGTAACAAGTTCAAGAAGTCCCTTAATGCCACTTTTATTGCTCTCATCTCGAAGATCGTGGGGGCCATGGAATTGAAAGATTTTCAACCTATAAGTTTGGTAGGCGGGATTTATAAAATCATTTTGAAGGTGCTAGCAAATCGCATGTGTTTGGTGATGGATAAAATAATATCCAAACCTCAAAACGCCTTTGTTCAGGGTTACAAATTTTGGATTCAATTTTGATAGCAAATGAGTGCCTGGAGAGCCGGTTGAGGGAGGGTATACCGGGAGTTCTTTGCAAGCTGGACATGGAGAAGGCCTATGAACATGTGAGTTGGGATTTTTTGCTTTACATGTTAAGGAGATGTGGTTTTGGAGATAGGTGGTGTGATTGGGTTAAACATTGTGTCTCGACTGCTCGGTTCTCCGTGTTAGTCAATGGCAATCCTTGTGGATTTTTTCAGAGTTCGAGGGGTTTGAGGCAAGGGGGCCCATTATCTCCTTTCTTATTTGTTTTAGTGATGGAGGCTTTGAGTCACATGATGGAAGCTGCTGTAAGGGGTGATTTCCTTGCTGGTTTTTCAGTAGGGAGCAATAATAATGGGTTATCCATTTCCCATTTACTGTATGTGGATGACACTTTAATTTTGTGTGATGCTGATAGCGAAAATATACAAGCTCTAAGGGCTATACTCTTGTGTTTTGAAGCAGTTTCGGGCCTCAAGGTGAATTTGGGAGTCGGAATTGGTCCCGGTGGGGGAGGTGGGGCATATTAACTATCTAGCTGAGTTGTTGGGTTGTAAGGTGGCTGCACTTCCTATGAGTTACCTTGGACTCCCTTTGGTGGCCTCCTTTAAAGCAAAATCAATTTGGGATGGAGTAGTAGAGAAGGTAGAAAAAAGATTGTTAGGTTGGAAGAGGCTATACCTTTCTAAAGGTGGGAGATTAACTCTCATCAAAAGTACTCTTTCCAATCTCCCTATGTATTATCTCTCTTTATTTCCGTTACCGGTGGGGGTGGGTAATCGGATTGAAAAACTTTTTAGGGCCTTTTTGTGGGACGGCTTGGGTGAGGAAAACAAGTTTCATCTTGTGGGTTGGTCAAAAGTGTGCAGTCCAAAGGAGATGGGAGGTTTGGGGGTGCGTAACTTGATCACTTTCAATAAAGCCTTATTAGGTAAGTGGTTGTGGAGATTCCAATTGGAAGATGATTCATTGTGGAGAATGGTAGTGGCCGGGAAGTATGGTTGTGATCGGGGGGGATGGTGTTCTAAGAAGGGTAGAGGGGCTTATGGCGTGAGTCTTTGGAAGGTTATTAGAAAGGGGTGGAAGGCGTTTGTAACACATACCAGTTTGGAGGTTGGTGTGGGCACAAGAATCAGTTTCTGGTTAGATAATTGGAGTGGTGAGAGAGCACTGTTTTCTACATTTCCTAGAGTTTTCAGATTAGTCGGAAATCAACAGGCGGCTGTTTCAGAAGTTTTATGTCGAGCCAATGGCACTGTATACTGGAATCTGACTTTTTCCAGGAATGTGCAGGATTGGGAAGTTGAGGAGATAGCAGGATTTTTCAGTTTTCTTTGCTCCAGGAAGTTAGGAGGAAGTGGGGGTGATAGAATGCTGTGGAAACATTCAGTGAATGCCTTTTTTACCTGGACAGCTGTTTTAGGAAAGCTTTTGACGGCAGACAATTTAAGAAAAAGAGGATTGATTGTACTGGAATGGTGCTATTTGTGTAAGAAAGATGGCGAATCGATTGATCATATTTTTCTGCACTGTGAGGTGGTGAGGGAGTTATGGGATGGCATTATCAGAAGGGCTGGGTTGATTTGGGTTATGCCCAAGAGTGTGGTGGATCTCCTAGCATGTTGGGATAGGCATTCATCAAGCCTCACAGCTGGCTGTGACGTGGCGGATGGCCCCTTTGTGCTTACTGTGGTGTATTTGGTTGGAAAGAAATGAGAGATGCTTCAACAGCAAGGAGAGAACAGTGGGGGAAATCTGGAACTTTTTTGTATCTTCTTTGGTCCCATGGTTTTCTGCAATTGTATTAAAGGGAGGGAATGTTCATGAGTTTTTACTTTCCTTTCAACTAGCTAGAGTGTTATTAGGTGTCTCTTTTGTATACGTCCTGTGTACATGGGCTTTGCGTATTTGCATTTGATCAATAAAGTCTATTAATTATCAAATATATATATATTAATGGAAAATGGAATTTTTTTAGAAGTACCAGATGATTTGTACAGTTTCAGGAAGTGGTGGATCTGATTTTGAGATTGTTTTCTATCAATTAATGAAGAGAATGATAGTTTTACAGTCTTCACTTTACCAGGATTTGACCAATTGAATGATGGTGAATTTTTTTCTGCAGATACCTTCCTCCAGAAATCGGCTGCTTAAATAATTTGGAGTATCTGGATCTTTCATTCAACAAGATGAAGACCTTGCCTTCTGAAATATGTTATTTGAACGCTTTGATATCATTAAAAGTTGCTAATAATAAATTGGTGGAACTCCCTTCGGGTTTGTCCTCTCTGCAAAGGTTGGAGGTCTTGGACCTCTCAAACAACAGGCTGAGATCACTAGGGTCTCTTGAACTTGGCTCTATGCATAAACTTCAAAACATAAATCTCCAGGTACTTATATATGATTTTTAATTAGGGCCAAGGACGCATCAAATGGCCTTTCTTCAACTTTATCGTGTTTAGTACTTTCTATTGAATTGTTTTCAAATAGAATTTTTTTTTTAGCTTGCTAGAGCTCATTGCTTGTTTGTTGTTAGATGTTATCTGTTTTCTAAAAATAAAAAATAAGAAATAAGAAATCTATACTCGCCACTCTCAAAGAGGTCATATCTTTCAACATATCTTTGTTTACTGCCACTACCTGGTTGTTTTAGGTCTTGTTTTCCATCTTTTTATTCATCGACTTGAATTAAATTCTCTCTCTCTCTCTCTCTCTCTCTCTCTCTCTCTCTCTATCTCTCTCTCTCTCTCACTAATGTATTAATTGGTCTCCACCACAGTTGGACACCATCTTAAGCAACTCTTTCCCATCCTTTTCTTAATAGGAGTGGACCCTGCTTTTGAATGAATGGCCATTTCTTATCTTATATTTGTAGTGTTCCTATTTCTGGTACTGTCATTTGTGAATGTTAATATAAATTCATGCATGTTTGTGTACTTGTTTGTGTATTTATTTGTGTGTTTCACATAAATACGCACATAATGTTTGGCATTGGTGAGTCTTGTATGTCCCTTTCTAACTTTATCTTGAAATGCATCCAATGATGATGTCAGGAGACTAATATGTTTATTTGTGTCCCGATTCTTTTTTATATTTCAAGTACAACAAGCTTGCCAGTTGCTGTCAAATACCTTCATGGATATTATGCAATTTGGAAGGAAATGGTAGAAATGCATCCAATGATGATGTCACCAATTCTTCTGTTGAAATGGATGTTTATGAAATGGCCATGGAAAATGACAGAAGTCTGTCTTGCAATGGTGAGGCCTGTTGATTTAGTTCTATTTATTTATTTATTTCTGGTTGCTGATTTCATTGAGCCATATATATACTTTGTTTGGCATATGATTCTGTTCATATATGTGAAGTCAGCTTCATGTTAATAAATAGATGCAGGCTCTTGTCATACCTCATCAACCCTCTTAACTGGGTCATCATCAAACAGTAGATGTTTCGCAGCTCGTAAGTCAGGCAGGCGGTGGAAACGCAGGTATTATTTGCAGCAGAAAGCTCGTCAAGAACGTTTGAACAACAGTAGAAAGTGGAAAGGTGTTGACTGTGACAATGTGTTGGCTGTGAAGGCAAATGAAAACGTGAAATCTAGCAACCTAAATGTCCTTGCTTCTGAAACTTCTGTAGAAGGTGCTTCAGACATTTTAGGTGTGGAGTATGATGATAATAAACGAATTGTTCCTGGAGAATCTGAAAGAGAAAATTTGATTAGCGGAGTGGAGAATAATGAACTTGGTTTAGAAAAGGGATCTTATGTAGAAAATTGCTCACGTGTTAGCCTTGACTCTGCTACAATAAGAAAAGGAGTTGAAAATGAAGGCTGTGAACATGATGCGTCTTTGACCACCACAGGGAATGAAGCTGGGGAGGAAGATGAAGGTTCGCCTTCAGAAACCTTGAGAAGTGTGTCCAAGTCAAAGAGGCATTGTGATAGGGATCTTGATAATCCCAAACCATGCAAGTATCGGAAACCAACTGATGATAGCTCGAATTTGTCTCGCAAGTATAGTAATATCTCGTTTTGTAGCACTGAGGATAGTCTGGCAGATGGTTTCTATGATGCTGGGCGGGACCGGCCCTTTATGTCACTGAGCAGCTACGAGCAAAGTTTGCAGCTTGATTCACGTGAAGTCATCCTCTTGGACAGGTCATTTGTACATGAGTTTTATGTTGATATAGACATTGATTGCACTTTTTTTCATTTCTGGGTTGGCATGTAATAATGGATGACTGATGAAAATAGGATTATTTATTTTGACCTTCAGGGAGAGGGATGAAGATTTAGATGCAATCACACTATCTGCTCAAGCATTGGTGTTTCAATTTCGGCAATTAAATGGCTTAAACAGAAATTGGGATCCTGCTGTTGATGTCCTGCAGATTGCATCATTTCTTGCCTTTTTTGTATCAGATCATTTTGGTGGCAGTGATAGGGGTGCTATTGTTGAAAGGACACGGAAATCTGTATCTGGTTCAAACTATCAGAAGCCCTTTGTGTGCACTTGCTCAACTGGAAACAGTGACGGTGTTGGTACAACCAGCAAAGCTGTTGTGGATGCTGTTGAAGATATTATTTTTTCTGATCTCTGTGAGAAATCCATCCGTTCTATTAAAGGGAGACGAAATTCCATTGTGGTTCCTATAGGGGCTCTGAAGTTTGGTGTGTGCAGACATAGAGCATTGCTTATGAAGGTGATTCTTTCACTGCATTTGTGTTTCAAGATTTTTTATTTTGAGTCTGCTCATTATTTTACCTATTATGATCTGATTAAATTTTTTTTACTCTCAGTATTTATGTGACCGGATGGAGCCTCCTATACCTTGCGAGCTTGTCAGAGGTTACCTGGATTTCTTGCCACATGCTTGGAATATTGTTCTCATCAAGAGGGGTCATTCATGGGTTCGCATGGTTGTTGATGCATGTCGTCCACATGATATAAGAGAAGAGACAGACTCAGAATATTTTTGCAGGTCAGCACCATTGACAGTTGTAAAAGCAAACCATGGTGTGCCAAACTGAGTATTTGACTGCTTTGACTTGGCTCATTTTTTTTTTTTTAGAAAAGTAAGGTAAATTTCATTGATACGAATGAAATGGGCATAGCCCGTGTACACAGGGAATATACAAAAGAACACTTAAATACATTCTGGGAATGATAGATTTAAGGACAGAAAATCATGAGCATTGTTCCCATTAAGTACAATAGCAGACAACCAAAGCAATAGAGTGTGTACAAAAAAATTTTGAAGCTCCGCCATTGTGCGCTCCCTATCTTCAAAGCACCGCTCATTTTTTTCTGTCCAAATACACCACATAATACACAGCGGAATCATCTTTTACACCGCCGCCACTTGATGACAGCCTTGAATCTCCTTTCAACCGGCCAGTAAATCAACCACCCTTAAAGACATTACCCAAGCGACATCAACTCTTCTAAAGATCTCATCCAACAGCACCCTTGTCACCTCACAATGCAATAATAAGTGATCCACCGATTCTCCTTGCTTTTTACACAAGTAGCACCAATCCATCATAATGAGTCCCCTCTTCCTCAAGTTGTCTGTGGTCAAAATCTTCCCAAGAGCAGTAGTCCAAACAGAGAAGGCTATTTTAGAAGGCACAAGAGATCTCCAAATATTCTTCCAAAGGAATGGAGCATTACCTTGTGATGTCAAAATTTTGTAATACTCCCTGACTACAAACTTCCTGCTGCCTTTGGACCTCCACTGCATCCTACCTCCCTGTGCCTTGTTTCCTGTACAGTATATCAACCTGAATAATTCTGAAACAGTGTGCAGTTCCCAGTCATGAATATCCCTATTAAATAGGACATTCCACTGGTGAGAATCATGAGAAAATACCCTCAGATCTGCCATGGAGGCATCCCTGTTGGCTGCAAAGCAAAAGAGATCTGGAAACACCCTATCAAGAGTGCAATCTCTACACCAAACATCATGCCAAAACCTGATTCTGGTACTCTCTTCAGCCACAAAATGGATATGGTTTTTGAAACTCTGCCATCCCCTCCTAACAAATTTCCATAAGCCCCCCCCCCNGGGGAGGTTAGATAACGTGCTCTTAATTAAGCCGAGTCGACCCCGTTTCGATAAATATAACCGTTTCCAACCAGCCAGCCTTTTCTCTACTTTTTCCACAACCCCATCCCAAATCGCTCTAGCCTTAAAGGTTGCTCCCAACGGTAGGCCCAACCCAAATATTTCATAGGTAAGGATGACACTTTACAATCCAAAAGGCTCGCCAGGCTATTGAGACCAGGCACCACACCCACTGCAACCATGTCGGACTTACCAAGGTTCACTTTAAGCCCCAAAACGGCTCCAAAGCATAACAAAAGTGCTCATAAATTTTGAATCTGGCCATGGTCAGCTTCACAAGAAAGGAGAGTATCATCTGCAAATAAGAGATGTGAGATCAAGATAGAGCCATTAGCACCATTACCCACTGAAAATCCAGATAACAAACCACCACCCACAACAGCCTTCACCATCCGACCAAGTGAAAATCTGCAAATAAGAGATGTGAGATCAAGATAGAGCCATTAGCACCATTACCCACTGAAAATCCAGATAACAAACCACCACCCACAACAGCCTTCACCATCCGACCAAGTGCCTCCGTAACGATTTGGACATGTTCAGGTTTATTTGATTGCTTAGGCTGGGCTCAGTAGAATTTGGACCATGTTCAAGTTGGCATGAGCTCAACTTGTTATGCTATGAAGTAGCTTCTAATAACTTGGCTGAGGCCCGATTATTGTGGCTTCTAAACTTGAGCCATCTCCGGTGGAAGTGTGGTGCCCTCTTAACTAGTGCTTGTTATTGTGTGCCCTTTGCTGACATGAGTAACCATGGTAAACTTATGAGTTGTATTGTCAGTAGTTTTCTGTATGATGATTTTTTTTTTCTCTACTTCTCTGGGTAAGAATAGATTGTAAATCAAGAGTAATATTCCCTTTATTTTCACAACCCTATATGACTTGAGGTTAAGGGTACTAGAGCTATGCTTTTGGGGCACAAAAACATTAAAATTGGGCATAGACTTGCTTGTTTCTCATTTGATTTGAGCAAGCTTGAGATTTTTATTTTTATGAAGACCAGCCCAAGTTTTCTAACAGCTTGCCTTGAATGAATCCCTACAGATGCTTTATATTTTTAGATTTTATCCTATTATGCAGCTCTGAATTTCTTTGAACGAAGTGCTTAGCTTATGCATGAAACATATGATCAGAATCCCAGATCTATGCACTCTACTCCTCATGGTTTAACGAGCTCAGAAGCACCTTGCCCTGTAAATATAGGATGGAGGGCTAGGTTGTAAATTTGAGACCATGGAGTACCAATTTAACTTACCTTTTTAAAAAAGAAAAGAAAGGTTGACCTGTTTTTTCGTCCTTTCTTCTTCCTAATCTATTTTTTATTTTTTCCTCCTTTTCTCTTTGGATTATTTATTTGGTTGTATGAGGAGCCTTGATATCCTTTTGAACACAACCTATATAACAATGTAGTATGTATCCTAATCGTGCTTCAAGTTTGGAAGATCTACAATGTTAAGATATGATATATATCTTCTCTATCTATCAGTTACATATGAGGCCATTTATTTGCTCAGTTGTGATCTTTCATTCATTGCAATATTCTCGGGGACATTATCTTGAGCTCTTTGAGTTATTATGTGTTTTGTTTTTGTTTAATACGTTGTTTCTGAAGCTAATATATATATATATTTTGCTCAAGACTTGTGTTGATTTTCCTTTTTTGTTTTGTTTTTCTTTTTGTGATGGCTTTGGTTGTGACAGATACATTCCTCTCAGACGGACACGATTTCCTCGTTCAAGCGAAAACCAATTAGATGCTGATTGTTCTTTTCCCTCTATGTCTAATTGTGATGAAACTGAAAAGGCAGCTTCTAGTTCTCTCATTCGGTGCAAGTTTGGACCCATGGAGGCTGTCGCAAAGGTGTGTACCTTGGAATGTCTTGTCACACTTACCTATAACTGAGTGGGAGATGATCTCATCATTTTCTTTTCTAATATTTCATTCAGTTACCATGGGTAGTAGTTATATGATGAATCTTCCAAGACTTCCATTTTCTGTTTTCATTATTTGATATGTTTGTTATCATTTTCTTTAACTTGCCTCTCTGCATGTGGACTATTCTTGTGCTTCAGTACAGAGTTTTTTAATTTTTAATTTCTTGTAGTTTGAATGCAATATTTTCTCATTTTGATTCCCCACTACCTATTTTAAGTTTTTTCCCTTGTTTGCTTATTTTTCATACTTATCAAAAAATTTGTTTATTTATTCTTTCCATGATTGATTATTATCTATTGTTAACCATCTCAATATAAGCGCCATGCATTTTATGTTTGGATGTTGCAGGTACGCACTTTGGAAGCCTGTGGGACTTCAGTGGGTGAATTGAGGAATTTTGAGTACAGTTGTATAGGGGAAGTAAGAATTTTAGGTGCTTTGAAACACCCCTGCATAGTAGAAATGTATGGACATCAAATATCTTCTAAATGGGTTCCTCAAGTGGATGGAAATCCAGAGAGACGTATATTAGAGTCTGCAATTTTCTTGGAGCACATAAATGGAGGATCTTTAAAGGTAAATTTATATAGTTTATTAAGGTTAATTACCTTTGCTTGATAGTTTTTATTCTATCTTAATTATTTTCTACCCGCTATGTAGAGCTATTTAGAAAAGCTATCAAAAGCTGGTGAAAAGCATGTCCCGGTGGAGTTGGCATTGTGCATCACTAGAGACGTTGCTTGTGCATTATCAGAGCTCCATTCGAAACACATTATACATCGTGACGTAAAAAGTGAAAACATTTTAATTGATTTGGATAGGAAGAGAGCTGATGGAATGCCTGTTGTGAAGCTCTGTGATTTTGACAGATCAGTACCTCTTCGGTCTTTCTTGCATACATGCTGCATCGCCCATATCGGAGTACCTTCTCCTGATATTTGTGTTGGGACACCTCGCTGGATGGCTCCAGAGGTTCTGAGGGCAATGCACAAATCTAACGCATATGGACTTGTAAGTTTGATGTAATCAGCCATTATCTGAGTAGAGTATGGTTTATTCACAATTTCTTTATCCATGGTCATCACGGGCTGTGTCATCATGGTGATAAACGTGCATGAGTGTTTTCCTGCCCCCACCTGATACGTGGCGTAAATGTGCATCTATTATGTTTCACAAATTGTCTGCAGCTATGTATTCTATGAACTTGTCTGCTTTGAATCTTACCATGATAGAATCAGCTTTGTATTTTCGTGCATTGCCACTTTCAAACTTTAAAATTATCTTGGCATGGTGATGGCTGATGGATCTGTACATGTGTGTTTGCTTAAAAATGACACACGTGTGACCTTTTATGGAAGTAACTGTTCTTGTGCATCCAAATGTGCCATAATGGGTTCATCAGCCATTATGTACTTGCTGCTTCTTATTCTTCAGGTAAGGGTTTTTTGGTTATTTGGGTTCTAAATTTTTTCTATCTGGATACAGGAAGTTGATATCTGGTCATTTGGCTGTCTAATTTTGGAATTGTTGACTCTGGAAGTCCCCTATATTGGGTTATCTGAATTACACATGCATGACCTGCTTCAGGTATATCACTATCACTTGACTGAATAACTCTGAATAATTAAAGAGATGGTGAGCGCAGAGTTGTGGAAATGCAGGATTATGAGATTATGGCGTGCTACTAGTCTGATGTCCCATACCGAGTGATTCTGGCCTCTGTGTGTGTGTGTCTGTGTGTGTAGATTGATTATGTGCTATAGGGATTGTATAGCATTCTCAAATACTGTGCTCCAAAGATCTTCGGGTCACAGCAGTGTAGGATGCTATCTCACTTTATAGAAGTGAACCTCTGGCGTCAACAATATATTTGTGTTGATGTGTGCCCTTTGTATTAGCTTGAAACCAGCTGTATACCCTCTGATGTATATTCTGTTTGCTATCTTTGAATTAAACAGATGGGCAAGCGTCCATCGATGACAGACGAGCTGGAGTCATTGGGGTCTGCCACTGAGCCTGCAATGGCTCAATCTGGTGTTGACCTGGTGGGATCTGAGGCCGAACTAGAAACATTGAGATTCCTTGTTGATTTATTCCGGCAGTGTACGGAAGAAAACCCAAAAAACCGTCCTACAGCTGATGACCTCTATGAAATGTTGGTTTTACGAACAAGCAATCTTAGCGGTTCTGGATGTCAAAAACCTGAGTAGGTTGGCCTTTAGGTGATATATTCTCTCCACATAAGTTTTGTAGCACTAGGACGTAATATTATTGAAATGTTGTTTCCCTACATCTTTTGGGTTAGAATATATAGGCTTGACCAAAAATTACTGTATTTTTTCTGGTTAGATTTAGTAGCCACCCAGAGTTAATCTTTATCAGTAACGAACAGTTTTACATACGTCCGGTGCATCAATCATTTGTAACTTGATTTTTTACCTCTTTTCTTTTGTCGAGCGTCATTTTATCCGATCGAGCTGTAAATATGGTTGGTAGTTATGTGTTTGGGCTGTGCAGTTTTTCAGCGGCCCTTTGTAACTGTCATGATTGTAGACATTATTAAATTATTATGAAAGCTCCCCCGATTTTGATTGGACAGTTTTTGACTTTTGCGATTACATGGATGTCTGCTGTATCTAGATCTGGATTTCTGCAATAAATATCATCCATTTCTTTTTTATAAACTCTTATCTGGATATTTGCAGTCATGTTCAATTGAGATTTCTATGGAACTTCTGGTGCTCAATTTATACTGAAGTCTGAAAGAATTATCTTTTAAGTTTCATCGATGTATCATCAAATCTTAATTCTTCTGGGACCATCCTTGGGGAATCATTCATCGGATTGCACTACTTATTTTGCCGAACAAAGCCGATTGTGACACAAATAAAGGGCTGGGCGTTTCCAAAGTAGGGTAGAACAAATCATAGAACCTACCTTTGAGGAGCATCGCATGTGGCTGACGATCTTCGGATATCAAGATTCAAAACATAGCTCAATTTTGAGATTGTTTTACGTATTATTGAGGGTACGGCAGCCACTTTGGAAAACGCTATAGCCTATAATGATTCTCCTTTTCCATTGTAAACTACGAATGGAGCTTTTTTTTTTTTTTTTCCCACTTTGGAAGCAACCTGGGCTATTCTCAAAGGGAAAATGATACTATGCAGCCGCCTAAGTTTGCGTTCATGTATTTTATTTTATTTTTAAAATTTTTTTATTTAATAATTAAAAAAATGATTATTAATGTATTGATTTTATTTATTTATTTTAAATATTTAAAGATATTTAAAAAATATATAAAAGAAAAAATAAATATCAAGTAGACAAGCTTAATGACGTTGTAGCACTATAAAAAATTATTTTATTAACATTTACAGATGAATATACTCTTTAACATCTTTAAAGCTGTCACCCGCCGTCCAGTTCAACTCTTTTTCTGATTTTACTTGGGGATGCCGCGAGGTGGCAATAATTAATCCTCTTCCACCAAAAGTGAATCAGAGAGAGAGAGAGAGAGAGAGAGATCAGTGCATCCCGTGTTAGCGGTATACTTTGCAGTAAAATGGGACCATGCTACACCCAAGGACCTGTCTTCCTAATAATGATCTACCCTCTATAGCGTCTTAGGGAACACGCCCGTCCATTAAAGACTCTCTCTCTAGTGCTTTCTGCCTCTTGCAGCGGACACAAGGTTAATAAGAAAAAAAAAAAAGTGAGCCCCAGAAGCTTGAGAAACCTCACGTGGGCTGTTCCAGGCGTGTTCTTTGCGCCTCAACTTGACATCATGTCAACACTAATCCACGATTTTGTAAATGACGTAAATATCATTTTTTCTGTAAATTTTTTTTAAAACATAACCAAAGGCAAAGTCAACGGAAAACTCCATACCGAAGGAAAAACCTTAGAAGGAATGATCACTACAAATTTTAAATAGATAAGTTACGAGTAACTTTAGTAAAAAAGTAAATTTCATCTAAAAAATTATAAAAATATTATTTTTTATTAATGAATTTCACTTTTTTATAAAAGAGTTACGTAAAAATTATCTATTTAAATTTGTAAATAGCATTATTCAACATTAAAACAGATCAAAATTGCATTTTTTACCATACTAGCGCGCGGTCTCCAGTTTGAGCCAACAAAGGTGATTAGATAAGGGGTGGCTCTACTCGCACTGATGGGAGCTCTCGTAATTAGTTGATTTTGGTTTTCTTTTTAAATTTTTTTATATGTATTTTTTAACACTTTTAAATATATATATTTTAAAGAAATTTAAAATATTATTAAACAACACTTACTTAATCATTAGTGAAAAAAAAAAAAAAAAAGGGGAGCTACCAACGGGATGATCAACAGCATTTTCTTTAGATAAGATAGCCTTACCAACTTTCACCTCCAAACCCATCCCCAAGGCCTCTATAAATACTGCTCATTAGACAGCAGCATGCATTGGTTTAATTAAAGTACTTAAACATCAGTATTAATTTCATTTGCTTGAATTCAGACTAAACAATATTCAAAGTTAAGGTTAATAGCTAGGTTTATGATCTTTAATGGAAATTTGAATTTCACACGCGTATGGCAAAATAAAGTACTACGTCGACATGAGTACGTACGTAGCAAAACAAAACAATATTTAAACAATTCACCAAACAAAAGACATAAATTAAATTGCGATCAGCAAACTGCAGTTACATGGCTACAAAACTAGCCATATAAATCAACATATATAACCATTATAGTAGTTTTTTTTTAATGTTTACTTCTGTATATGAGTGAGAGAGAGAGAGAGAGAGAGAGAGTAGAAATACGCACGCATGATACATTTTATAAAATTTCTCGTTATTAATGTGAATTCTTTCTCAATAATTGTTCATGTTTATATTTGCAATATTAACATATATAATATTTATATATAATATGTCGCACATATATTATTAGAACATTGATATAAGCAGTACTGGAGAATATTAGACATTAATTGATCCAGTACATGATGAAACGATTGAGCCTATGACCTAGGGCAATATTATATGTAGGATCGATATGTAAAGCTTTATTAGCTAGTGTCATCTCTATCCTTTATTGGCCCACATCATTCGCATAATGAAGCGTCTTATGATGGTATCGGCATAGTTCGATGAATATATCATCCAAAGGAACATGTTCCAAGGGAGAAAATTTTCAAAGCAGAGAGAGAGAGAGAGAGAGAGAGAGAGAGAGAGAGAGAGAGAGGAAAAACAATTTGTTTGGAAAAGAAGATGATTCCATATTGCTTTCGAGATCAGCAGGTTAATGAAATCTCAAAAAGGTTAGGCAAATCTCATGAGTCTTAGAATAATAAGCATTATTTGAACATTCTAAAACATCTTATGATTATTTCTACTTCAAAAGCTTTATTCTCGAGAGCGATCGATTTGCCTATTTTAGTTCAATCATCATACCTAGCTAGTCATGCATAAAATAAAAGGAACCCAGATTTCTAAATTAATGCAGGAACTTTTTCATCAAACTAGCTAGTCACTTTCCTAATTGTCAGTATCAAATGTTTATAAGAACTAGTATGTGCAGCTAGCAATTATGACCAGATGCAGCTAGCAGTACTGCCAGCCATGTATTCAACAAATGGAAAATTCACAAAGAAAAGGCTATATATACCAATGAGCAAAGAGGAGAAAAAAGAAGAAGCTTACATGGAATGCATGCACATCACACGACTGTAAATATTAATCAGATATGAGAGAGATAGAGAGATATTGGGCGTGATGTTTTCAATCGACAGAGATGGTTTCTCCTTTCTTGATCTTTATGTGTGAACCTTATGCAACACCGAAACCATGCATGCAGAATGGTCCCCTCCTTATTATATAAACCCTTGCTGCTCTGGCTCATGGCTTATGGTTTGATGCAGAATGTTAAGGGTCCCCCACACGCTCTAAAAGATAATTAAATGCTGCTCCAAAAATATATAGAAACAATACTGATCACTAACCTGTCTGCAAACTGCATGGTGTTAATCTTGGCGTGACAATATTCAATTTGCATCACTTGCATGGGGACCACTAATTGCATCGTTTATTTTGTTTTTAACCTGTAATTTATTCGTCAGTCCCCAAATAATTGCATATTTCCCATTCGTTTCCCTCAAATTCCCATTCCCCACTCTTCTATTTATACACCTCTTTATCATCTTCTCCATCAAACCCTAGCAGAACCAGCAGCAGTGGTGCCAAAACAGGTCGATCTCTCCCTAATTATTTCCATAGCTCACCAGTGTACGTTTTCTTATCACGTGCTCCACCATCAGTTGAAGCTGCCAGCATGATCTTAACCTTTCTCCTTTGCTGAGGAACGATCAGATCATGCGGCAGTTTCACCTGTTGTTGGTCGCACCAGAAACCCTAATCCCTCTCAAACTATATATATATTTCCAAATTCTTTGTTTTTATACACGTCCTTTAGTTTCCCTTGACCAATCCCTAGAAAAATGTATATATATAGTGCTCTTCTTGTCCATGATTTGAAATCGATCAGGTTTTCTTGGGGTTTTCCAATTTCATTAATTGTACAAGTACCTGTACTACCGGTTGGTGTTTTGGTTGCTGTGCTTCATTTTATTTATTGTGTGAGATTTGCAAGGAAAATGTTTAGTGCTTCTTGTTAGGGTTTTCAGCGACAAAAATTTTCTTGTTGGGTTTGCTAGGGTTTTGACTGACAGAGCTTCTGCGTCTCCTCACTCCCAATTAGATGGTTAATTTGTAGACCCTCCTAGTGCTTTGGTGATTGAACATGTATAGCTCGATGCCGCAGCACTGCTTTTGTTGAATAATTGGCCAAGCATATGTTATTTCAGGTATATGTTGAGCCGAACATCTCCCTTAGATGTATAATCTGTTTCATTTTTTTCCTTTGTCATGTTGTGGACACGGTGTTGGCTTATTCTATAGCATTAAATATAAAATCCAAGCACTAATATTTGCTAGTTTAGGTGTTTATGTACTCAATATTTACACAGTTTTATGAGGTCCCTATCTTATTCTCTGTTGTTGACTTGGTATCAACTCATAGCTAGCTTATCATGAATCAAGTTAGGGTTCCTATGAAGTGGGTTTTTCTTTGCCAGAGAGACAGAGATCTTGAAATCCTGTACTTTGGAGACTCCGATTTTTTCTTCTCTCAGGTAACTTCGTAATTAAGGTGTTCCATTTTGAAATCCTATATGTATATAATTGATTTATCAAAATCCACGGATCCAGAGAGAGAGAGAGAGGGAGAGAGATTTGATCACGGGTATATAATATGTTCTCCGTACAAACTAATAGAGATTGCCAGATAGCGTCAATCGGCCAGATCGATCGGATTAAAATAATTATACCCATATATCTTTTTATGCTTCTTCAACTTGCATCTTGAGATATAGGGTATATTTGCTATATATCATGACTTATCAGTGGGATGGTAAATTTGTCTCGTATGAAGGATTCTTCTTAGTTAAGAGGCCTCTTATACCGAGCCGATTCCTTGAGATCATATCTATTCTATTTGGCTCGGATTTAGATGGTGACATAACCGTAGTGTGATTAGACAATTTTCCTATTCAGTTCCGGTTTCATGCTCTTTGACAAATATATTTCCCTCAACCTGATCATCATAGAAAAGAATAAGAATATATAAGAAGTATGATGCTGGTAATGAATAAACCACTCATGATTTTAAGTACTGCTTAACATTAGTTTATTTGTTTAGTTTTGTTCTTGCTGGAGCCTAATTTTAGTTTGGAGAATACAAGTCATGAATTAAAAGCCAATGTAGATGCGCAACACACATGATATGATCAACAGCCATTTGAAGTGCTTTCTCAGTTTGGAGAGCCATATTATATATATGCATGGGAACAATTTGATTTGAGCCTTTCAGGCAGTACTATCCCTCTCATATTGTCTCTAAATGAAAAGTATCCTCTAGACATGTTTAATTTGTTAAGCTAATTAATCAGAAAACAGCTTGCAAATCCATTTGGCTCAGCCAAAGCTCTAAGTTAGTTTTTTGAAGAGAAAGGTAGCTTTCTAGATTCTATTTTGCTCTGAAACCTGTCGCTATTTTCTTAAGTTATTTGGAAAACATNTATTTTTCTGATTTTACTTGGGGATGCCGCGAGGTGGCAATAATTAATCCTCTTCCACCAAAAGTGAATCAGAGAGAGAGAGAGAGATCAGCTGCATTCTTCCCCCCCGCTGTCTTGTGTTGTGTTGCTTTTTTATGTGACCATGTATAAGCGTGATGTCTGAGAGGAAAGAGAAAGCAAATATTTGCCCCCTCATTAGAGCACAGTGCATCCCGTGTTAGCGGTATACTTTGCAGTAAAATGGGACCATGCTACACCCAAGGACCTGTCTTCCTAATAATGATCTACCCTCTATAGCGTCTTAGGGAACACGCCCGTCCATTAAAGACTCTCTCTCTAGTGCTTTCTGCCTCTTGCAGCGGACACAAGGTTAATAAGAAAAAAAAAAAAGTGAGCCCCAGAAGCTTGAGAAACCTCACGTGGGCTGTTCCAGGCGTGTTCTTTGCGCCTCAACTTGACATCATGTCAACACTAATCCACGATTTTGTAAATGACGTAAATATCATTTTGTCTGTAAATTTTTTTTAAAACATAACCAAAGGCAAAGTCAACGGAAAACTCCATACCGAAGGAAAAACCTTAGAAGGAATGATCACTACAAATTTTAAATAGATAAGTTACGAGTAACTTTAGTAAAAAAGTAAATTTCATCTAAAAAATTATAAAAATATTATTTTTTATTAATGAATTTCACTTTTTTATAAAAGAGTTACGTAAAAATTATCTATTTAAATTTGTAAATAGCATTATTCAACATTAAAACAGATCAAAATTGCATTTTTTACCATACTAGCGCGCGGTCTCCAGTTTGAGCCAACAAAGGTGATTAGATAAGGGGTGGCTCTACTCGCACTGATGGGAGCTCTCGTAATTAGTTGATTTTGGTTTTCTTTTTAAATTTTTTTATATGTATTTTTTAACACTTTTAAATATATATATATATATTTTAAAGAAATTTACAATATTATTAAACAACACTTACTTAATCATTAGTGAAAAAAAAAAAAGGAGAGCTACCAACGGGATGAACAGCATTTTCTTCAGATAAGATAGCCTTACCAACTTTCACCTCCAAACCCATCCCCAAGGCCTCTATAAATACTGCTCATTAGACAGCAGCATGCATTGGTTTAATTAAAGTACTTAAACATCAGTATTAATTTCATTTGCTTGAATTCAGACTAAACAATATTCAAAGTTAAGGTTAATAGCTAGGTTTATGATCTTTAATGGAAATTTGAATTTCACACGCGTATGGCAAAATAAAGTACTACGTCGACATGAGTACGTACGTAGCAAAACAAAACAATATTTAAACAATTCACCAAACAAAAGACATAAATTAAATTGCGATCAGCAAACTGCAGTTACATGGCTACAAAACTAGCCATATAAATCAACATATATAACCATTATAGTAGTTTTTTTTTTAATGTTTACTTCTGTATATGAGTGAGAGAGAGAGAGAGAGAGAGAGAGTAGAAATACGCACGCATGATACATTTTATAAAATTTCTCGTTATTAATGTGAATTCTTTCTCAATAATTGTTCATGTTTATATTTGCAATATTAACATATATAATATTTATATATAATATGTCGCACATATATTATTAGAACATTGATATAAGCAGTACTGGAGAATATTAGACATTAATTGATCCAGTACATGATGAAACGATTGAGCCTATGACCTAGGGCAATATTATATGTAGGATCGATATGTAAAGCTTTATTAGCTAGTGTCATCTCTATCCTTTATTGGCCCACATCATTCGCATAATGAAGCGTCTTATGATGGTATCGGCATAGTTCGATGAATATATCATCCAAAGGAACATGTTCCAAGGGAGAAAATTTTCAAAGCAGAGAGAGAGAGAGAGGAAAAACAATTTGTTTGGAAAAGAAGATGATTCCATATTGCTTTCGAGATCAGCAGGTTAATGAAATCTCAAAAAGGTTAGGCAAATCTCATGAGTCTTAGAATAATAAGCATTATTTGAACATTCTAAAACATCTTATGATTATTTCTACTTCAAAAGCTTTATTCTCGAGAGCGATCGATTTGCCTATTTTAGTTCAATCATCATACCTAGCTAGTCATGCATAAAATAAAAGGAACCCAGATTTCTAAATTAATGCAGGAACTTTTTCATCAAACTAGCTAGTCACTTTCCTAATTGTCAGTATCAAATGTTTATAAGAACTAGTATGTGCAGCTAGCAATTATGACCAGATGCAGCTAGCAGTACTGCCAGCCATGTATTCAACAAATGGAAAATTCACAAAGAAAAGGCTATATATACCAATGAGCAAAGAGGAGAAAAAAGAAGAAGCTTACATGGAATGCATGCACATCACACGACTGTAAATATTAATCAGATATGAGAGAGATAGAGAGATATTGGGCGTGATGTTTTCAATCGACAGAGATGGTTTCTCCTTTCTTGATCTTTATGTGTGAACCTTATGCAACACCGAAACCATGCATGCAGAATGGTCCCCTCCTTATTATATAAACCCTTGCTGCTCTGGCTCATGGCTTATGGTTTGATGCAGAATGTTAAGGGTCCCCCACACGCTCTAAAAGATAATTAAATGCTGCTCCAAAAATATATAGAAACAATACTGATCACTAACCTGTCTGCAAACTGCATGGTGTTAATCTTGGCGTGACAATATTCAATTTGCATCACTTGCATGGGGACCACTAATTGCATCGTTTATTTTGTTTTTAACCTGTAATTTATTCGTCAGTCCCCAAATAATTGCATATTTCCCATTCGTTTCCCTCAAATTCCCATTCCCCACTCTTCTATTTATACACCTCTTTATCATCTTCTCCATCAAACCCTAGCAGAACCAGCAGCAGTGGTGCCAAAACAGGTCGATCTCTCCCTAATTATTTCCATAGCTCACCAGTGTACGTTTTCTTATCACGTGCTCCACCATCAGTTGAAGCTGCCAGCATGATCTTAACCTTTCTCCTTTGCTGAGGAACGATCAGATCATGCGGCAGTTTCACCTGTTGTTGGTCGCACCAGAAACCCTAATCCCTCTCAAACTATATATATATATTTCCAAATTCTTTGTTTTTATACACGTCCTTTAGTTTCCCTTGACCAATCCCTAGAAAAATGTATATATATAGTGCTCTTCTTGTCCATGATTTGAAATCGATCAGGTTTTCTTGGGGTTTTCCAATTTCATTAATTGTACAAGTACCTGTACTACCGGTTGGTGTTTTGGTTGCTGTGCTTCATTTTATTTATTGTGTGAGATTTGCAAGGAAAATGTTTAGTGCTTCTTGTTAGGGTTTTCAGCGACAAAAATTTTCTTGTTGGGTTTGCTAGGGTTTTGACTGACAGAGCTTCTGCGTCTCCTCACTCCCAATTAGATGGTTAATTTGTAGACCCTCCTAGTGCTTTGGTGATTGAACATGTATAGCTCGATGCCGCAGCACTGCTTTTGTTGAATAATTGGCCAAGCATATGTTATTTCAGGTATATGTTGAGCCGAACATCTCCCTTAGATGTATAATCTGTTTCATTTTTTTCCTTTGTCATGTTGTGGACACGGTGTTGGCTTATTCTATAGCATTAAATATAAAATCCAAGCACTAATATTTGCTAGTTTAGGTGTTTATGTACTCAATATTTACACAGTTTTATGAGGTCCCTATCTTATTCTCTGTTGTTGACTTGGTATCAACTCATAGCTAGCTTATCATGAATCAAGTTAGGGTTCCTATGAAGTGGGTTTTTCTTTGCCAGAGAGACAGAGATCTTGAAATCCTGTACTTTGGAGACTCCGATTTTTTCTTCTCTCAGGTAACTTCGTAATTAAGGTGTTCCATTTTGAAATCCTATATGTATATAATTGATTTATCAAAATCCACGGATCCAGAGAGAGAGAGAGAGAGGGAGAGAGATTTGATCACGGGTATATAATATGTTCTCCGTACAAACTAATAGAGATTGCCAGATAGCGTCAATCGGCCAGATCGATCGGATTAAAATAATTATACCCATATATCTTTTTATGCTTCTTCAACTTGCATCTTGAGATATAGGGTATATTTGCTATATATCATGACTTATCAGTGGGATGGTAAATTTGTCTCGTATGAAGGATTCTTCTTAGTTAAGAGGCCTCTTATACCGAGCCGATTCCTTGAGATCATATCTATTCTATTTGGCTCGGATTTAGATGGTGACATAACCGTAGTGTGATTAGACAATTTTCCTATTCAGTTCCGGTTTCATGCTCTTTGACAAATATATTTCCCTCAACCTGATCATCATAGAAAAGAATAAGAATATATAAGAAGTATGATGCTGGTAATGAATAAACCACTCATGATTTTAAGTACTGCTTAACATTAGTTTATTTGTTTAGTTTTGTTCTTGCTGGAGCCTAATTTTAGTTTGGAGAATACAAGTCATGAATTAAAAGCCAATGTAGATGCGCAACACACATGATATGATCAACAGCCATTTGAAGTGCTTTCTCAGTTTGGAGAGCCATATTATATATATGCATGGGAACAATTTGATTTGAGCCTTTCAGGCAGTACTATCCCTCTCATATTGTCTCTAAATGAAAAGTATCCTCTAGACATGTTTAATTTGTTAAGCTAATTAATCAGAAAACAGCTTGCAAATCCATTTGGCTCAGCCAAAGCTCTAAGTTAGTTTTTTGAAGAGAAAGGTAGCTTTCTAGATTCTATTTTGCTCTGAAACCTGTCGCTATTTTCTTAAGTTATTTGGAAAACATGATTACTACTGATGTAATTTTCTGACTATAGCATGTGAAATCTTTCAGTTTTCCACAAGTTAGTAAATTTTCTCTCTCTCGCTCTCTCTCCACATGTAGTCTGGACGTTTCTGTGAAGTTTGGTGATTGGACAATGGATTTTTTTTTTATAAGAATATTCGAACCTGGAAAAGATTTCATGTAGCTGCTAATCATGATGATTTTTCCAGTACTCGTACCAAATGATAAAAACCTCCCGATTGTGACTCTTCCGATTACTCGTTCTTGTGTTTTCATTTGTCCATTATATATCATTCATGATCATGAAGGACGGTAGGTGGGGGATTCATTAGTTGGAGCTCAGGTTTGTCACATACTGCTTGAATGGACGCGCGTCCTTGGAAAAACTTTTATTGATGTACCACTGGAGTTGCAGTGACTTGCACGTTCAGTGGTTGAAAGAGAGAGATCAGTCAAGGAATTAGTACGTTTAAGTTATTTTGTGAGTGTATTGATCTAATTAGAAATGTAGGCTAATTCTAACCTAGTGGCGAAGTCAGATCTAAATTAATGATCATAAACTAGATCCATGCCCATATGTGTCAGCTAGCTAGCTAGTTGTCCTGACTCATACATGTTTGCACAATTAATGTAGATCGACATCTTGTGTTACGGCCTTAGATTATAATAATCTGATTGCATCCAACTGTTTATAGTTTCCTAGCTAGCTAGCTACCCGTGCGGAACGTCGCGATTCATTTTATCTAGGTGGTGATCTATGTCTATATATTCAGAAGAAAAAAATGCAAGAATCTGTATATATTCTTACTTGAAATTCTGTAGATGGCAAGCTTTTTACTGGTTCGGACATATCACACAAAAGTGATCTCAGGATCATTAATATTGGAGCTTCTATAATTTCTATCGCTATCTTCGAGCATTAATTGGTGTCAATTTGAAGGATTATCGTGATCAAAGTTCAGGATCATGAGTACTACATGCAGTAGTAGTACTAGCTCTGACTGATTTACGCAAAGGTTGTAATTATTATAAAATATATATATCACAACTAATTAGATCAAAGAAATTAAAATCTACAACATATCATGCATGCATGGAATCTCCAAAATTACAAGAATGAAAGATCTGTCATTATTTTCTTTGTTAGAGTAGCTAGAAATCTGTTTGTTTACTTGAAAGTCCCCCAATAAATGTCGTTTAAACCGCATGAAATGGATCAGTACCGCGGAAGATCAGAACATCGATCTCAAATTAATTAGGAATTAAGATGTGACATGTTTGTGAATGTGACATATATATATGGATCTAAAATTAAATATATAAACCTGCGCAGGCATTAATTTCAATATTATAAATCATCCTCTATAACTTTTAAGTTCCATGGTCGGAAATCTTACACCTGGACGCGCGTACAAACACCAAAAAAGACAGGCCAGTGATTGAAATAGCTTTGTCTATTTCACGTACGTACGAGTTATAAGTACCATTTGATTATTAGTCAATGTATATAAATGCGAATGTGCTGTGGACGTCTTATATAGAGAAGATTGTGTGACCAAAATATACGTTCATGAACATGCGACAAAAACAGCTAGCAATGGATCAGGAATCGTTCAAATTGGTTGGTTTTGCTTAAAGATATGACCAAGTATTAGTACTAGCACTGGCACCGGTCTGAACGTATAAGCTGATCAGATCATGGCCTGCCCCGACGATGTAGCTAATGTTTAATATACATACGTTTCTTAATATACGAAATGGCGCGGATTAATGAAAGAAAAAAAAAAAGTTAAGGTGCATTGTCACATGAAAAATATAAAGCAAATTACGTACTTAGAAGCGGTGAAATGATTTTAGAAATGGATCGAGCTAGCAGGCCGAAATCTCAGGTAAATTAATGTAGTAGTAGTACTGATCTTGCTCAGATCTGACAAATTCTAACTAAAGAGTGGCGGCCTACTAGCCTATACGTAAACTGGACGTGAAAAATTCATTTCGTCATAGCTTTCAAGCTAGCCCAGCTAGCTGCAGAACCCTTCAAATGAGGTCATGTATTGATCATATAATATTTCAGGTTTATCCGAAAGTTTAATTAATCTATATACAAGTAGTTTTGTTGCTGTTGATCATAACATGAAGCTAGGGATTGGAAAGTTTAAATTTTGCTTTAAAAATAACCATGCAGCTTGTTATACGTAACATCTTTTGTTTATAGACTTCATGCATATACATTAATTATCTTTCTGTTTATATACTCGTCTCAATTATCTTTCTATCAATCTATATATAGAGTTTATAAAATAATGCTTTATAGATCAGGGTGATCAGAGGAAAGAGAACACAATATCAATATGCCAATATTATTATATTTATATGGCGATCATCGCCTAATTACTTAATCCCCACCTCCCACGAATTCGTCTCTTTAATTGCATGGGGCCCCATGCATCAACCCATGCAGCGCATCAGTACCATATATATATAGCTAATTTGTCTCCTCATATATCCCAAAGATAGATCAATTATTCAACTTAAATGGGGTATTAATTTGAAGTAATTATTCATTGGATACGATCCAAATATTCAATATTTATAATCCATACTACTATAAAGTGGGATCAAATAATTATATATAAAAGTGGTGGCCAACATGCTCTCAAATGTCTGCTACAAAGTCATAGCCAAGATTCTGGCCAACTGGTTGAAAAAAATCCTTCTCAAGCTCATTTCTTTATACTAGACAGCCTTTGTCCCTGTGAGGGTCATTCAGAAAAACACCATCATGGCTCAAGAGATCTTCCATCTCATTAAAAGGAAAAAGAAAGGAAAAAATGGCTAATGGCTATCAAGATAGACATGGAAAAAGCCTTTGACTTTATGAAATTGAATTTCCTACTTGGTATTATGGACAACCTTGGTATCCATAGCAAGTGGGTTAATTAGATCAGAGAGTGTATCTCCACTATCTCTTACTCAGTGATAAAAAATGGAAACCCTTGTGGTTACTTTTTGCCTTCTACAGGACTTAGGAAGAGGGATCCACTATCCCCCTTTCTATTCATTATTGATACTAAGGTCCTAACACGTATTATAACAAGAGAGAAAAATCTTGGTCACCTCAGAGGGCTCTCAACAAGCATAAATGGACCCAACACCTCTCATCTGCTCTTTGCAGATGATCTTATCCTGTTTGGTAAAGCCTCAAAGAACAATGCTCAAAGGTTTTATAACTATCTGGAGAAGTACTCCCTTTGATCTGGTCAAAAGATCCATACTGTTAAGTCATCCATTCAATTCAGTTGCAACACATTTCCTCAAAGCAAAAGAGAAGTGAAAGAAATCCTTAATTTTAAAACTGTCTCTTCTAATATTAAATATCTTGGTCTGCCCCTCATTTTCAAAGCTTAAAAAAAGCTCACTTCGAAGAAATGCAAAAAATGATCACTCAAAAATTGGCAGGGTGGAAGGCTANTAGCAAATATTTGGAATGATTGAGTCTCATCTTTAGGGATTTTCAAGGAAGTAGATGGGGATAAGATGATTTTGATCCATTCCTCAATCGGGCTTTGAGTGAACTTTGTAGTGTCAATAGGCCAATTGGAGTGCCTCCAGAGGGTTTTAGTATAGCAACAATTTAAAGTGAGATGAGAAATTGTTTCTTCTTCAGCATGGTAAAAAGGGCAGAGAAGTTGGTCATCGTCAAGATTAGCTATCCTTTTTAAAAGGGATCTTGTTGGGAGGATGTTTTGAGTGACTTTCTAGAGAATGAGTTTTAATCTGTCCTAAATTTGAGGTTTCCATAATTTCTTCCAGTTTAGTTGAGGAACATGATTAGCGGATGAATTTTGCATTGCTGTGTAGGCAGATTTGACTGAGGAGGTGCCAGAGTAATGATATTTCCACTTGATATTATCCTTGATAGTGGCGAAGTTATGCTCAGACAAAGGGATTTTGGAAATTTCTTTTGCAGAGTCAGGTGAGAAGAGTGTTTGAAGGAAAATGGTGTTCCATCTTCTAGGTTCTTCCAGAGTGAGTTCAGCAACTGTCAGGTTTGGATCAATCCAGTTAATGGTTGGGTTTGGTTGGGGGGTGCAGTTGGGAAGAGTTGGAACCCAAGGATCTTTCCAAACTTTTGTTAAAACACCATTGTTTATCTAATGACAATAACTAGTTTTGAGGAAATCTCTAAGATTGAGAAGACATTTCCAGAACCAAGAGTCAGTGGGTCTTGATTGAACATCAAAAAAACTGAAATTTTTGAGATATTTTTCAGTAAGGAAATGTTTCCAGAGGCTATTGGAGCCATTTATGATAGGGCAACTTCACTTACTTATTCACAAGCTCTTTTCATTTATATCCTTCAATTTTTACTGCACTTATTTTCACTGTGGATACCAGATTATAGGACAAGAAAATTCACAGCATTCCTGTACAAGCCTTTTTTTTTATTTACGCTTGATCCAACATTTAGCTAGGCTGGTACCTGCAGGCACATAACATGGTTTCCGCTTGGATTGCTATATTTAGGCTTGCCTGAGGTGTAAAAACTGTTACCCTGTGCCTGTGGTATATGAAG
>QEOT01009567.1:0-31396 GCA_003123785.1 Pterocarya stenoptera
GTTGGAATTTAATTATTTAATATAATTTTTTATTTTAAAATTTGAAAAATTTATATTGTTTTTTGTGCTTCGTATGGAAGTTTGGAAAAGTTGTAATGATTAAATGAAAAATTTAAAAATTTAAAATTAAAATGTGTTTTCTATTGAGTAATGTTTGAAAAGAAAATCATAAGAAATTTTAAGATAAAATAAGATGTTTTGAGGTCATCTTGCTTTATTAAATAGCAATTAAACATTATTCAATCTATCAAGAGGAAAATGATTGGTGCAAATTAATATCGGGCATAAGTTTGGACTAGTTCTTCCAAAAAAGTGAGCTCATTAAAAAAGTTTATCCGAAACTTCTATCTTTGATTATTATTTTTAAATATTTACTTTTGTTGGTTTTCGGTCTAATACAGGTCTTGTTTGAGTGTTGAGATGAGTTAAGTTCTTTATGAATAATAGTGAGTTGAGATGGTGGAACGAGTATTATAGGGCCCACCTAAGATGAGTTTAGATATATTTAGATGTTAAGATGAGTTTAAATGTATTTATGAGAAGTTGAAAAATGTTGTGGGTCCCGCGTGTGTGAGTCCCATATGTAAAGAGGTTTGAGTTGAGTGATGCTTAGTGATTTAGGAGTTGAGTACTTTTTTTTTTTTCTAATCAAGCTTGCATATATAATAACAATAGGGAAATATAGTACATCAAGGAGGGTTCTTCCCACTATTAATATACAAAATAGAGTTAGGAATAATTTCTAACGGAATGCTACCAAACAGTGAGTTTGTAGCTGTCCATTGCACTACCAAGTGCGCAAGTCGATTTTAAGATCGATCTATCTTGTGGAATCTCCAACCAGAGCGTGGTTGAGATTCCAATAAGGTTGCAATGTCATCTGAAATTGATTCTATTTGCTAGATGTGTTTCTCTTTATAGATGGGGGAGATAACCAACTGAGAGTCACCAACTAGTGATATGTAGGGGTGGTTGAGATGTTCCTCCATTTTGAAAGCTAGTTTTGCCGTAAGAGTCTCTGCGATCAACAGGGTTGTAGTTAGATTGCACTCGATTTAGATTTCAATGACTTCCCCAGTTGAGTCTCTACTGACTGCAGAGGCTAGAGAAAAAGAGTTCCTTCCTACTGCATCAAAAGATATGCAAATATGGTTCACCAAGGGATTTTCCCATTCTTTTTCCTTTTTTGTATTGAGATTTTCTTTCCATGCATGTTGATTTTCTTGATAAGAAAGGTTTAGCCGCTTTGAGAGATTTTGAAGGGAGAGAGCTTTGGGATTGTGAATTTGGTCATTTCGGAGTCGCCATATAAAGTCTAGAATCAACTTAGGAAAAATTTTGAAAGGGTGCTCTTCCTGAGAGGCCAGGCCTAGTTTTTGTTTGGGATGTATAATATACTGAATCCATTCTGACATTGAATTTACTCCCAAAGATGATAAGTTTAATGGCCATTGCTGTGATTCCAGAGAATTCTAGATATGGAGCACTCAATGAAAAGGTGCAGAATGGTCTCTTTAGACTTATTACAAAGTGAACAATTTATAGATGGTATACTTGGGATGAATCTTCTAAGACATTCTCTCGTGGGTAGAATATCCCAAAGTATCTTCCATAGGAGAAGCTTATGGCGATCATGGATTTTAAGATTCTAAATTTTCCTTCATGGAATATTCAGGATAATTTCTCTGGTAATGCTTGCAATAGACGAGACAAGATGATGGGCACTTTTTACAGAAAATTTTGCATTTTGAGTTCTTGTCCAAAAAAGGTTATCCGAACAAAGGTTTGAGTTTGGAAGAGGGATCTTCAAGATTTCATTTATGCTTTCCTGTTGGAATAGAGATGTTAATAAAGGGAGGTTCCAAACTCTGTTGTTCTGGATGATCAGGTCTGATACCTTTAGTGAGGAAGAGATATCAGCTGTGTATGTGAAGGGAAGAGGTTTAAAGTTTTTCAGAGTTGGGATCCAAGGATCGAGCCAAGCTCTCATAGACAGACCATTTACAATTTTGAAGCATGTACCTTTTTTCAGCAGTGATCTTGTCTTGAGAATTCCTTTCCAGAGGCTCGAGTCAGTTACTCTTTGAAAAGCTAATTCAAAGACCGTTAATTGTAGATATTTCTTGGATAGAATAAATGCCATAGGCTACTACTAGGCTTGCTCAATTCCCATCCGGTCTTTGCTAGCAAGGCTATATTCATGTTTTCCATCAGACGTAATCCCAGGCCCCCTTCATTTTTTGGCTGACAGATAGTTTTCCATGATTTTAGATAGAGCTTGTGCATTTGTTCTTTTGATTTGCCCCACCAGAAATTTTTGAAACTCTAATCCAGTTTCTTGCAGATTGATTTCGGAATCAGGTGCGTCGCCATTTGATAGATGGGAATAGCCCCCGCAACTGTTTTGATGAGCATGGTTCTACCAGCTTGAGAAAGCACTTTTGATTTCCAGCCATCAAGACGTTTGTTTATTTTCTCCAGCATTTCTTTGTAGTCCTCTTTTCTAGATCTCTCAAAAGTTGTCAGCAATCCCAAATATTTTAGTTTTGATGATGATTCTTTATATGGCATGTTTTCTGAAAGCATCCGTCTTGTCGCTTGACTAGTGTTTTAAGTTATGAAAATAGAGGACTTACTTTGATTGATACGCTGGCCAGACCATGCTTGATATTTTCCTAGTACTTCATTTATCGCCTATACTGATCTTGCCTTTGATTTTGCAAAAATGATTAAGTCATCTGCAAATAAAAGATGAGATATTTGAGGGCTTTCTTTACTGATTTTGAGACCTTCTATCTTTCTCCAAGTTTCTGATCTTGCCAATAGTCTTGAGAGAACTTCCGTGCATAGAATAAATAGGAAAGGTGAAATGGGGTCACCTTGTTGAAGGCCCCTTTGTGCTTTGAAGAAACATTTTGGAGAACTATTATAAGGATTGAGAAAGTGGCCGTTGAAATGCATTCTTTGATGAGGTTTATCTAGATCGAGTTAAAACCCAAAACTCTCATGACTGCATAAAGAAAGTTCCATTTTATAAGATCAAAAGCTTTTTCCATGTCCAACTTTATGGCCATTTGTCTTTTCCTCCCCTTATGATGCTTAAGATAGTGGAACATCTCATGAGCAATTATAGAATTTTTTTTGATGTTACGACCCGGAACAAAAGTTGTTGTTTGGAAAAGGGAGATAATAGATGGGAGGAATTTTTTAATGCGATTTGCAAGAATTTTTGTGATGATTTTGTAAATGACATTTGTGAGACTTATCGAGCGGAAATGCTGAGGGGAAGTTGGGCTTGCTATTTTTGGGATGAGGGCTATATGGGTGTGGTTTATCTATTTCAGGAGTTTCCCACTTCTAAAAAAATTTTGGAGAGCCGCTATCACGTCTCTTTTGATGATAAGCCAATAATGCTTATAGAAGAGCGCAGTCATCCCTTCTGGCCCTGTGCTTTATGGTTCGAAATTTGCTGGAGAGCTCCACAGATTTCAGGTTCCAATGGCAAAGCAGTAAGAGAATTATTTTCTTTTTCTGAAATCTATCTTTCAAAAATATTTTCAAGCTCCTCTGGAAATATTGGATGTGTGGAGGTGTAAATGGATGTGAAATGATCTATGAAGGTAGATTCTATAGTAACCTGATCCATTGTCCAATTACCTGGGCTTAGCTTGATAGAGTCGATCCCGTTCCTCCTACAACATATAGTTATTGACAAATGGTAGAATTTTGTGTTCAAATCAGTCGTAGTTAGCCAGTTAATTCTTGATTTCTGTCTCCAGAGAATTTCTTCATTCTTGAGTTGTTCCTAAAGCTTTTAGTGAAGGAATTTCTCTCTCTGGATGCTCCATTGGTTGTGCGGGTTGCTCTGAAGATTGTTTAACTCTATTTCGAGTTGCTTAATGTTGGTCTGAATCTTCCCGAAGTGGAGTTTGTTCCAGCGCTTGAGAGCATTTTTTGTTTCCCTGATTGTGTTGCATAGAATAAAGGCTGGATTCCCATGGAATTGATGGTTCCAAGCCTCTTGAATGATAACGTTGTTAAACGGCTCCGGTGTCCAGAATTCCTCAAATTTAAAAGGAGATACGTTTTTCCTTTCTTTGATAGTATTGGCAAGAGGAGATTGTGATATGAAGCTGAAGAGTTTATATGCTGGATGGTGGCATCCGGAAAGAGTAAGCGCCATTTTACATTTACTATACCTCGATCCAACCGTTCTCTTATCAATGCTCTTCCATTCCGATTATTTGTCCATGTGAAAGTAGGACCCGAGAAACCAACATCAATAAGTCCATGAGAATCCATAAGGTTTTGCAGGCCACCTATAGAGGAGGACACAACTAGTCTCCCGCCAGATTTGTCCTGTTGGCTTAATAGGTTGTTGAAATCCCCGATGCAGAGCCCAAGTGGGTCCAGAAATCCGCTTTGTATTGCCATTGAGCTAGAGCATAAACAAAAGTTGCTAATCAGGAAATATTTAGAGGGTCAGAGTAAACCAAAATAGAGATTGCATTAATATTAAGGTGGACTGGTTCAACATCCACACCTGGTCGCCATAGTAACAAAAGGCCTCCTTTTTTTCCCGAGGCAGGGACATGCACAAAATGGTGAAAATCTAACCTATTTACAATAGAAGCGGTGCTATTATTTGACACCATAGTTTCCAACAAAAAGATAATATCCAGATTAAACATATTTATAAAAGCCCTTATATTTTTGATTACTTTGGGGAGAGTTAGTCCCCTACAATTCCATACCAAGGACTTCATGGGATGTTGGAGGCATGGTAGAGCCCGCCTCTTCAGCTGTTTTGGATTTACCAGATAGAAGTGCCTTGGATGCGGCTCTGGTGTATGGTTTAGCTCTAGCGGCATCTTTTTCTTTTTTAATTTTCCCTGATTTGGCTTTGATAGATAGAAGCGAGACTGTCGCTTCCTTTTCCTCATCTTCCGTGATTTTTGGAATGCTCTCTAACTTTGAAAAACCTATCTCTGATGTCTTCTGTGCTTTTATTTTCAGTGGGGCTGTTTCCTGAATGCTTGCAGAAGCTGCTCTCTTTTGTGAGACCTCCAACCCAGTGATGGGTACGAGTGAGATGGAAAAACCTGAGGATTTATAAGAGAGATCATGCGCAAGTAGACCATCTTGAGAAGAGGATTTTTGCTACATATCTTATGGTGGGCCCTGGTTTCCTCGGTGCAGATGGGTGAGGTGGTACGACTGGAGAAGCACTTAGATGAACCGGTTGGTATTTGATGGAATGTGCGAAATGTGGACTGCCTGGCTTTTGCTCCAATAGGTTCTGTGTATTTAGAGGAGAGCGAGCCTTCAAAGAGTAACTGACTCGAGCTTCTGGAAAAGAATTCTCAAGACAAGATCACTGCTGGAAAAAAGTACATGCTTCAAAATTGTAAATGGTCTATCTGTGAGAGCTTGGCTTAATCCTTGGATCCCAACTCTGGAAAACTTTAAACCTCTTCCCCTCATACACACATATCTCTTCCTCACTAAAGGTATCAGTCCTGATCATTCAGAACAACAGAGTTTGGAACCTCCCTTTATTAACATCTCTATTCCAATAGGAAAGCATAAATGAAATCTTGAAGATCCCTCTTTCAAACTCAAACCTTTGTTCTGATAACCTCTTTTGGACAAGAACTCAAAATGGAAAATTTTCTATAAAAAGTGCCCATCATCTCGTCTCGTCTATTACAAGCACTACCAGAGAAATTATCCTAAATATTTCATGGAGGAAAATTTGGAATCTTAAAATCCATGATCGCCATAAGCTTCTCCTATGGAAGATATTTTGGGATATTCTACCCACGAGAGAACGTCTTAGAAGATTCATCCCAAGTATACCATCTATAAATTGTCCACTTTGTAATGAGTCTGCAAAAACCTTTCTGCACCTTTTCATTGAATGCTCCATATCTAGAATTCTCTGGAATCACAGCAAATGACCATTAAACTTATCATCTTTGAGAGTAAATTCAATGTCATAATGGATCCAGTATATTATATATCCCAAACAAAAACTAGGTCTGGCCTCTCAGGAAGAGCACCCTTTCAAAATTTTTCCTGAGCTGATTCTAGACTTTATATGGCGACTCCAAAATGACCAAATTCACAATCCCAAAGATCGCTCCCTTCAAAATCTCTCAAAGTAGCTAAACCTTTCTTATCAAGAAAATCTAGATGCATGGAAAGAAAAGGTCAATACAAAAAAGGAAAAAGAATGGGAAAATCCCTTGGTGAACCATATTTGCATATCTTTTGATGCAGCAGTAAGGAACTCTTTTTCTCTAGCCTCTGCAGTCAGCAAAGACTCAACTGGGGAAGTCATTGAAATTTGGACCAAGCGCAATCTAATTACAACCCTGGTGATCGCAGATGCTCTTGCGGCAAAACTAGCTTTCAAAATGGCAGAACATCTAAACCACCCCTACATATCGCTAGTTGTTAATCACGCAAGTTGGGCTAGTTTCTTTCTTCCATGGGCCTTTAAGGAAAGATGGATTACTCACGTGACTTGCAAGATCGTTTTCGGTCAACAGAGACCCATCTTTATTGGTCCGCATAAAGCTATCTGCTTTATTCTTGAACGGACTAGCGGCTAGATCTTCAAGTGAGGAGAGTAATTCCTTTGGTTCATTCCAGTTGCCATCACTGCAAGGATCATGGCAGGCAATTGATGAAGCGATCTTCACAGCTTGGTTGATTGATGGGTCGGGATTTAGATAGATCTGCGTAGAGGGAATTTCACTCGGATTGAATGAATATTGCCTGGTAGTTAGGGGATCCATTAATTCTTCTGAGGGATTACTGTAGTCTACAGTCGACGAGTTCATCTCCACCATTGAAACCATTAGAGTTTTGCTACGGAGAATACCGCTGTTAGGGATTGAGGAATACGTCGAAGACGCCGTTAGTAGCTGGGATATCTCTTGCCCCTTCGATATTCCGATGGTAAAGTACTCATTTCTCTGCTTTCCGATTGCATCTATGTGGGGGTTGCAATGGTGCTCGTTTAGAAAGGAACTTGAGATGAGATCCTAGGCCGAGCGTACCTTGATTGGTTGTTTCCAAATAGGTAAAACTCTATCCACACCTTGGTCTGTGATTTGGCAGAAATCCAGTTCATCCTCGCGTACTCCTCGAACGAAGGAGTTCCCCCTTACAGAGATTTCTTCTTCTGTTAATATTGTTTTCCCCTTCCCATATAGAGTTTCAACTGGGAGTTTATCCCTATTTTCGTTTACGGAAGACATGGGTGAGATAAGGGCCAAGTAATTCATACCCCTGCTATCCGAAGTGTCCATGTCTGTAATTTCGTTCCCCTACTTTCTTTCATTTTCTGGATAATTACTCATGGAGTGACTGGAACCCTTATCTTGATCACAATGAGTTGGATTTGCCATCATGAAAATTGGGGATTATGCACGAAGCCAAGGCCCGAATGGCGTCTGTCCATTGTTAGGATTTCGGGAGTTACAGAAGGTTTGGGAGTGCCCAATTCGTCCACAACCGTAACAGATATTTGATAAACGTTCGTACTTGAATGAGACCCATGTATCACATTTAAAATCCCTTAGTTCCCAGAAACCTTGTTTAAGTAGTTTTGTGATATCTATGTCTACTTTGATCTGGATGGATTTTTTACTGTCTAATCCAAAGAGATGATCAATATCCACACCTAGAAAATTACCCATGGCATTACCTATTTTCTTTGCATTTTCTTCTGTCATGTGGTTTCTGGTGAGACCATGTATTTGTATATAAAATGGTGATGAGTTGAGCTGGATCTCTCTCATGTGGTTTTTGCTGGGCAGTTTTTTAGAATAAGGAGATGCCCTTTGAAGTTCCAGGAAATTTGGTTAAAAATTTGCAGTTTATCAGCTGCACTTTGAAATGTGAAAAGGAAGAGATTCTCTTCTAGGTCTTCTATGTGAAATTTGCTGATAAAGCTCCAAGCCGCACGAAAGGATGCATGCAGGGAAATTATGTTCAGTGGGCGTGTTGCCACTATCTTACCTATAAGTGCTAACTCATTTTCTTCCTTTGCAGAATCGAAACCAGGAGATAGATGAAAATCATTCAAAGAGAGGGCTTCCGTTTGGTGGATCAGTTGTTCCATGTCCATTGTTGGAGAGGAGGAGTCAGTGGCTTAAGAGTGTGGAGGGAGTTGAGTATTTGGATTTTAGACTCAACTTAAAATTAGATTGAACTGAGTTGATCTCAGTACGTTCCAACATCCAAAATGAGTCTTAAAGGATCAAAGTTCAGGTAGAAGGCCCACATGACTTAACCTGTTTAAAGGAGCGAAGTTCAGTAGAAGGCTCAGTAATTGCAGGATCGGTAAAAAGGCCCAAATATACCTTCTTCACCAAATAAAGAAAAATGTATTCGGAGACTACTACAGACATAAAGAGATTATACAAAAATAAACCTACAATTGACGTGATTTCATGATATCTGTTAGATCTACTATACAATAAAAGTAATTTTACAATCTAACGTATCATATCAAGTCACATCAATTTATAGCTTACTTTTGTGTAATCTTTTTATGGATAAAGTATTTTCCTTTAAAGAAAGTTGAAAAAAAAAAAAAAAAGAAACATGACAAGAGAATCTGTTTTTAATTTTTTTATATTTATCAGTTAACGGTTGCAAACCAATTTTTTTGCCATTAAATTCATTGTTAATGCACTTTCAATATGAAGAAACTATTACATATTAAAATTTCTAAATAGAAGCACGGAGGATAAGTTGGCATGCTTGACTTATTAGAAAACACTATACTATTTGGTCCTTTATATCTTTAATTTGGATAAACAATTAGGTGGTGGATATTTTAATTAATTTTCTGTTCTAAGCAAATTAAGCAAGCATATTTATATTAGTATTAACTCTTTTTTAACAAAAATATGGATAATATTTTAACAAATTATATGTCAATCAAATAAAATTTAAATAGTTCCGTCTTCTAAGAGAAACTGTTACAATAAAAAATGTATCTTGTTATCAATTACTTTATCGGCCTTTATCCATTATCCACGCCCCACAAACCATGCCAATTTTTGTATATAGGTTCTAACATGTCCACCGTTCATGCCATCACAAAAAATCTAGGTCCACAAATAAAAGTCAAGATCTACACAAACTCACAGCTGCAACGTCTGTGAGTCTCTACGAGGAAAGATATAAACAGACTCACAATCGCAACCATGAACTACTGCTCGTTGCAAAGGATGAAATCCACGACCCTAGCCATGGGCCTCTTCGATGGATTCGATGAAGTGTCATTATAGTCCTTTAGGCTAGCTCTAGCCATGCAAGAAGACAAAGAAAAGAGAAGCAAAGGTAGGGAAGAAGCGAGAGGAGAAGATAGAAAATGGAGGAGAAGGGTGAGCCGGAGATTTTATTAGATTAATGTTAGGATTTTTTGTATGAGAAATTTTACTTATCGTCGATTTGATCTAGCCCACACACCAACATGTGATCTGTCATTTTTTCTTTCCATATAACTAATAGTACTACTCGATCGATCAATTATCTAATTAACGTCCAAAACTTCATGTCCCTAGTGCTTTCAAATTAGCAACATATATGCATGCATGCCATTCAAGCTATATAGTTTCAAGCTAGAAACAGATCACAAAAATTAATCATTCCGTCAACTCTGCTCTCAGCTTAATTGTCATATATATCTCTTCGATTGTGAATATATATATATAGAATTAATCTTTGCATCATCCTACACACCACACACTATAATTTTTTTTATTTGTTTCTCTTATTAAATGTGTATTATATGGATGATGAATAAAAAAATATAAATGTTTCAAGAAGAGTAAAATAAATAAAAAATTAAAAAAAAATAATAATAAAAATAAAAATACATTGGTGTGTGGTGTGTAGGATGATGCATAGCAATGCTTATATATATATATATATATATATATATATAAAGGTTCTAACATGTCTCTCCTCTTTTATTTTATTTTTTTCATTTTTCAACTATTTTCTTGCTCTTGTACACTGCCTCTCCTCCTCCGCCTTGGTGTTCGCTACAAAACTCATGATCATTAATATCCCTCCCATGCATCAACCCTTTTTGAATTGGTCGTACGTGCACAGCCAGTACTACTGCATGGTGCCAACGCTGACAAACACGATCACCGGCCATCGTCACCATGCCCCATCTGATCTCCTTTTCGGTTTAAGAGTAGTGCTAGGCCAATGTCTAGCAATGACAGATGGATATCTCACCTAACACAAATTTATCTTTTTATTTTATTTATTTTATTTTTATATTTTTTAATATATTTAAAAAATAAAAAAATATATCAATACATTAAAAATCAATTTTTTAATCATTAAATAAAAAAAATTAAATATATGAACGGTCAAAGTGAAGAGGCAAACCAGCATATATACTAGCTAACATTTCTCTTTGGTTCAATATTATAGGGCTCTAATCGTGTAAAAATCATTTTATGGAAGGTATCGTGTGAATGAATTTACTAATAAGTCATGAACTATTTGAAGACTTATGAGTTTATTCCAATTTTCGTAATTAATGAACAATTAATTAAAGATTATTGATTCTAACAACTAATTGAAAGTTTAATCATTTGAACCTTTCAATTTCCAGATGTGGATTTTGGACCTATGAATAACTCATAAAAGAAAAAGAAAACGTGAGTTAAATGGTAAAATCAACAAAAAGGGGAAGATAAGACAGAAAGTTTGACAAAAAGTTAGAAAAAAAAGTTGGACAAAGTAATATCTACTTTTCTCGATAACATCGTGAGACCAATATTTAATTAATTAAATATTGATTAATTGATACTATCTCATGACCTAAAATTTCGTGAGAATTTCATGAAAGCTGACTCTTTTGATCAAAAATAAAATCTCTTGCTCCTGTTGGATGATTTGATCATTTGTGACAATTGGCCGCTGGATGACTTGTTATATATGTTTGGTGCCGGCTATGCCTCATGATCGAGGACCGATGATCCCAACCGCGAGGCAGCTTTGTGTTTTGTTCAAACATGAGAAAATTTCGTCACTAGACTTTTCTAAATGTGAAAAATAGTGAAGAAGGTAAAAACAAAGAAAAAGGTAAAATTTCACCTGCATTTTCAAACCCTATTCTCATGAGTTAAACATCATGATCATCTGGGTAGGTGAAATAGTGAATTGAATATATACATGACTTACACATATATACATGCATGACATGAATATATACCTATCTAGATACCTAAATTTCAAATGCATGCATTTTTGTCACTAAACCTCTTGTTAGGATCTCTGTCACATGTGTTACATTAATTTCAAATAGTGAAGGTCAAGACGTACGTTTTTAGTCTGCAAGCTTGCAATTGGCATGCATTAATGGCTTTGATGATCAAATCTGGATGGCTGTATCTGACCACACATATATGCATTTCAGTGACTTTCAATGGCATGCCGAGGAAATTTCTTTTGAGTACTGGCATATTGCTATTAGATCATCTGAAACTTATCACTTAGATGACTCTCTTGACGTGGCATCACCACGTATTGTCAAGTGGTTTATTAAAAAAAAATCTTCAAACCAAAAGAGCATATGAAAATATCAAAGATTGCCGCTACAAGAAAAATAAATATTTATGAAGAGTTTTTTGTAATAAAAATGACTATTTGTGACGAGAAAAGATTCATTTTAATATGAAAATAACTAGTAGCAAATAAACAATTTTCTTATAATTTTTTACTTTTCGAACACATGATAGTGTCTTGTCAAAAAGATCATTTGACTAGTAAGTTTCATATTGATGACCAAGTAGCATTATTCATTTCTTTAATTTTTAGTGTCGTTCAATGTTCCTTATGATGGTGTTGATTTCATTGAGGGACCTAGTGCATGGGTGCCAAATTGTGTGTGGAAGTCAATCTAGATCAGTTAGTAAAAAACACAAAGCAAAAAACTATATCTTCCTAGCACATGCATGGTCTGTTTTTGGTATACTTACCAAGAGATTTTATTTTGGTATTAGTATTATCGTGAGATTTATCTTTAATCAATATTGCAAGCTAGCTAGGGACCTATATATACTTAATATCCAATTCAGTCAATATAACAACAATGTAGATCACCTCAATAGCCGCGCACTTGTCCTGTCTTGATCATTCTCTCTTGTTCCCTTCTCCGAAATTAAAAGAAAATTGCCACATAAATTTATAGCTAGGGCCCCTCTTCTCTTTAAGATGGCTGGCTATATATGACTTTGATTGCAGAAATCTTGAAGCTGGCCTGGCTGCCCCAATTTCTATTGCATTACAAACTTTTTTCAGTAGAAAATGACCACAAAAGGGTATATATAGTACTGTGCATGCCCCTCCCCACAGCTTTAAGATGGCTTTGATTTGATTGCAGACATCAGCCTTTGAAGCTGGGCTAGCTGCCTCAATTTCTATTGCATTACAAGCATTTTCAGAAGAAAATTACCACTAAACATTATAGGGCCCCTCTTTAAGATGGCTATGACTTTGATTACAGAAAGGGTGCATGGAAGCTAGCTGGGCTGCATATTTGAGTTAGAAAATAGTCTTCGTCAGCTGGTCAAAACTCTCGAACCGCAGCTCATGTGTATAGAAACCTCAGACTATTTAAATTTGGTTTCTTTTACCCTTTCCTCCTTTGACGGTTGGATCTGTATTTTCAAACCTTTCAGCGGTCAATGTTCAAACTCTCCCTAATACTAACCAAACCCCCTCTCTCTCTTTCTCTCTCTCTCTCTCTCTACATATATATATCTATATATAGTTTTGAACTTTTCTCTTCTTGAGATATTGTCTCGTAAGAGGTTTGAACATTGAACTTGGAACAGTTCCGTCTGTAAAACCCTCAAAGCTATCTATATATATATATATGTAAAGCTCTCATAAGGCAGCTTACAGCTTCTATATATTTTCATTGCCAAAAAGGAAAAGAACAAGTACATATCTCTTCTCCTTTCTTCATCTTGGTTTTTAGAAGTTTTGTACAGATGCTTTCGGGTTGGAGGAGGAGAAAGAAAGCCAGCCATGACGGCAAAAAGCTTCCGGGAAATTCGGACATGGAGCTCGTGATCCCGAATCATTTCCAATGCCCGATATCCCTTGACTTGATGAAAGATCCCGTCACGTTGTCTTCTGGGATTACATATGATCGTGAAAGCATCGAAACCTGGCTTGAAGCGGGGAACTTTACGTGCCCGGTCACGAAACAGATGCTGAAGAGTTTTGATCGGATTCCTAACCATGCGCTTACGAAAATGATCCAAGATTGGTGCGTGGAGAAGGAAAAATATGGAGTTCAACGCATCCCTACACCGAGAATTCCAGTTGCGCCGGTTGAGGTCTCGGAGATTCTTTTCGGAGTTACAGAGTCGGCACGACGGTTGGATCAATACAGGTGCTTAGAATTGGTGCAGAAAATTCAGAAATGGGGTGCAGAGAGTGAACGTAACAGGCGATGCATCGTTGCAAATGGAGCGGCTGCTGTACTGGCTGCTGCATTTGATACATTTGCAAATGAATCTATTGAGAGAAATGCAACGGTTTTGAAAGACATATTGTCTGCACTGAATTGGATGTTTCCAGTTGATACGGAAGCCCAGAAATCGTTGGGATCACGTGCTTCTTTAGGTTGCATGGTCTGGTTTTTGAGCTGCAGAGATCTTTCGCCAAAGGAAAACTCCCTATCAGCATTGAAAGAGCTTCTTGCTTGTGATCAACAGCTTGTGGAAAAGGTATCAAGCATTGAGGGAGTGAATGAAATACTAATTGAACTCGTTAGCAAGCAAATCTGCCCAACCATTACAAAAGCTTCAATCATGGTAATTTTCTACTTGGTTTCTTCTTCTTCCTCTTCCAGTGAGAAGATCAAGTTATCATTTGTTAAGATGGGTCTGGTTTCTTTAATGCTGGAGATTCTTGTCGATTCGGAGATAAGCATAGGCGAAAGGGCTTTGGGTGTTTTTGACCGAATTTGTTGCTGCAAAGAAGGGAGAGAAGAGGCTCAAAGTAATGCCTTGACAATACCAGTCTTGGTGAAGAAAATCTTGAGGTTATCAGACTTGGCCACTGAGTATTCCATTTCTGCTATTTTGAAGCTCTGCAAATATGGAAGGCATGAAGCTGAAAGAGTACTTTTGGTGGAGGCTCTTCAAGTTGGTGCCTTTCAGAAGCTGTTGTTAGTGATACAGGTTGGTTGTGGTGACGAGACAAAGGAGAAAGCAACTGAGCTTATGAAACTGTTGAATCCTTACAGGGTTTCTGGGTTTGAATGCATTGAGACTACAGATTTCAAAAATCTCAAAAGGTCATTTTGAGATTGTGAAGATAAACTAATTCTTTGTTAACTTTTCATATTTTCTGATGAATATATTATATCCAGCTTACTATTCGACTCTGTGTAATTAGTAATTTTTTTTTTTCGTTTTTGTGGATCGATCCACAAATATCATGTAACCAAAGTGCAAACATGCCATGCAGATGCAGCGCATGCATGCAGCAGATCTAGATAGGGTTTAATTTAATCTGTTTTCACAGAAAGCATATCTTCTGATGCTGTTAGTTTTTTCCTCTTATAATATTAGATGCCAACATTGGAAATTAGTGACAGATATTGCATAGCCACAGTACAGTTTCTTATCCATTTTCTAAGTAGAAGATAAGAAGTCGTTAAAATGCATACTTTCTGCATAATAGAGATCTATCAGCTGCAAACTAAAAACCCAAGAAAATAGTAGGAATCTTAAAATTTATGACAGTGCATCTTTTTAATTGGGGGCTGGAATTAAAATTAATTGAAAAGCTAATGTGGGTTAGACTCTTGGAAAATGAAAGAACAGGCCAGTAACAATATTGCAGAAAACTCTTTGGTTGATCACAGATGGTTATATATTTCCTCCATTGCATCCACCATGTTTATGTCACATGACACCAGTACATGATCATGATGATGATGATATGGACATGGTTATTATTATCATGAAAGTGATACGGAACTGAATGATGGGAGGTAAAGTGATAAAGGAGTACTGATTGATTGGAGTTGCTAACATATGTATTAAGGGGGAGGCCTCATGAGACATGCATTGAATTTGAGCCCAAACCTTTTGGAAGACAACAGGAACAACACCCACAACTCAAATCATAAGCCGCAACTGCTGATGATGATGAATATTTTTGAGGTGTGAGTTTGTCTGTGCAGTTTGATTGGAAGCTCAGACATTAAATTATTTGAGTTCCAAACTCCTAGTAATGTGTGTCTGTCATGGTATGGTGTGATGGATCTTTCCTATCTCCATCCATCAATCATCACACGCCATATTTCACATCAAAGGTTAAAGGGGGCAATGAAGGATTACCAAGATTTGTGGATGATAATGAAGCATATATCCATTAGAATTCTGCTCTGATCATTATTTACAAAATGTACAATTAGAGATCATGATGTTCTTTTCGATGCAAAAGATGGCTGAATCTTCAAGAAAACAAGCTGCATTAATATTCTCTTTTTAGTTTTTTCCCTTTTGTTTAGGAATAGGAAACATACGTGATGAAGGCTACATTGGTGCTGGATCTCAAAAACCAATATCTCATAAGATTTTTTTTATTATTATTTATTATCCAACATTCCATAGCTTATAAAAAATAATATCCCGTTTTATGAAAAACATCCTTACACATCTTATAAAATAAATAAATATAAAATGTGAAAATAAATAGTAATCGATGCGTAATATTTCTTATCTAAGAAATACCTCATAATTTTTGAAGTCCTCAAATTTCAAAAGATGTTTAGGTTATTTTCATCACAAGGTCGACGTACAACGGCTTGACATATTATATAAGTAGTAGTGGCGTACGTATTTGGCTTTAGAGACCAGTATAAGCAGTATTTTGTTCGAGGGAAATACTCTAGCTACAAATAGATTATATAAAAATAATCACACAAATTTACGTACGTAGTTTAATATAGTTCATCAGACTGTAAAATTATTTTTACTGTGAAACAGATCTAACGGATCAAATAAAATCACGTGACCCATGTCAACTTGTAGAATTATTTTTGTGTGATTCTTTTATAGATGCAGTACTACTCTTTATCATAGGATAAAGGAGCATATATCTAGCAAAATACATAATTTAATCAATTGATTGGACTGAAAACGCAAAGTTAAAAATTGTGGGTAAATATATGTGACTAGTCCGACACATTAATTAATTGTCGGTGAGTCAAGCTATCGCTTTACAAGTTTTTTTTAACATCATATTAAATTAAAAGGAAAGATACAAAATGAAGAGTCCTCGTGATAAATACTTCAATATATATTATAGAAGAGCAATATTACATATAGTCTTTAAAAAAGACTTTTATTGTAAATTTAGTTAATTTTATCTTTAAATAATTTTTTCAAAATTACAATAATATTCTTATCAAAATAGTATTTTTTTTTTTTCATTCAATGAAGGGTTTGCACATACAATCTCTAAATAGAAACTATAAATAGAATTTCTCATTACAAAATGTGATCTTTTTCTTTTAGAGAAAATGATTTTTACAATTCTAAAAAATACATTAAAAAAAATCTCATTTTTAATAGGGGTCATAAAAATTTTTAAAAAGAGTATGCAAAATTTGCATATCTAAGATTGAATATAACATTAATATTTTTTTTTTTACCAAACCAAGAAGGACGGGCATGTAAATTAAGCAATTTTTTATGCAATCCAACCGAGGGAAAGTTCATGTATTGTGGCTTAAAGTACAGCAGGAAACGATGTCCTAAAATTCACTGTTTTCAAGTATCACACTCGAAAAAATGAGTGAAAACCCGAAAAAAAAAAAGAAAAAAAAAAGAAAAGAAGGCAAATAAGCATATGCTGAGGCCGACAGAAAAGGAAGATCGAAGAAGAAGAGATCATATATCAGAGGGATCAGAAGCCTCTTTTGGGGGGATTTCTATTGATGGGATTGTTGTTTGGGGGGAGAGAAAAAGGGTAAAGGAGACGCATTTGCATATTGCGACTGTCACAGCAGCTTGTTGGATTGATCCCCCATCGATTTCAATCTATAAATCAGCATGATTTCAAGTGGAAATTAAGAAGCTGGCACTATCTTCTGGTAAGAGAAAAAGGTTACATACCCAGAAAAAAGGAGAGAAAGATCAAATGGATGTTACTTATAATTTGGTGGTTAGAACTTAATTATCAAAGAAAAAGAAACACTGATCATTTTGTTCTCAAACCCATATATATATATATATCTTCAGCACCGTCATTGTTGTAGAACTATACAGCGCACCTTTTTCAAAAGCAGTTCCAAAGATACTGTGATTTTGTTGGCTAGTTGTCACCATAATCCTACCCTTATTACTTGATTGTTATTCGCCCACATTTCTAAGCTGAATGCCTTTCAGATTCAAGTGTTCATCTGAAATATGAGAGTTGCTGCTGCTCATTTCCCATTTCCTGGATGGCTTGTGTTTTCATTTATTTGCTTTGCATTTGTTTTATTAAAATGTTTATTGAGATTCTTCTTGCCCACCATAATACTTTTGTGGTATTTTTTTTTTTTTCTTTTGCTTGAATCTTGTGCCCAATCCAAAAGAAAATGCTTGATCACACCAAGAATCTTAAAATAAATAAATAAAAAATAAAAAATTAAATACATGATATAACTTGATATGATATAATAGATTATTAAATACTTTTTTTTTTTTATAAAATAGATATGACATATCACATTAAGTCAAATGAAAAATGATATGTACAAGCCTCAAATAGATAAGCTTCGTGCAAGTCTTTGTAAAAAAGTAGATCTCACCTTCAAAAAGTCTAAAAACTACTATTCTTTATTAATGAAATCTAATTTTTTACAAAAGACTTTTATAAAATTTATCTATTTAAAATTTATACCTAACATTATTCAAATCAAATTACTTTCTAAAATTATTTTTATAAAATAGTTCTTCTACATAAAATGGGTAGTTGCAACAGTAGGAAAATCGGCACTAGCCACTTCAGTAAATATATTAGAAAATTAAAAAACAAAAGAGAGGAAAGGGGAAGAAAGAGGTCTCGGTTCTAGAAGATAAAGTATTGGCCCCACATCATTTTGCTTGTATCTTCCCAACAATGGCCATCCTTTGGAGCGTTATTTCCAGGCCACACCTGCAATGTCATTTTGCTTGGAATTGGTCAACAATGGCAGTCCTTTGGAAAGTCATTTCTTTTTCTCTCCCTTTCACCATTTCTTGAATTTTTTTGACAACTCTTACTAGTACTATAACGTGGGCTTTCTTTGTATTTCTGCTCGATCTCTTTCTTTGACCCTATCACTCCCAAGTTGGCTTGGGTTTTCATTTGATATATACTAGTTAATTACAGAGAATAAGGCACTGAATTTTGGCCATTTCTTGTTGCTCTATCTGAAAATTCATTTGAATGTTGCGCCCAGAAATCAACCGTNGGGGGGGAACGTCATATTTTTGCCGCCCAAACCCATTTCTGTAGAGCATTTCGAGTGAAAGGAAGAAGACCATTGATTGAAAAATGCCCAATCCCATTTTGACTGCAGAGCATTACATTGAAAGGAAGAAGCTGACCATTCTACTCCTCCTTCCTCTTCCAATCCCATGTGGCACCTCAATCACTTGTGCTTCGACGAGGAACCTACTTGTTGCTGAAAATGCCATGAATTTTTCTAGATTTTTATTCCTCATTTTTTCTTCTATTTGCTAATTTCTTCTCTAATTTTTGGGTATTAGTTGTTGTCCACTTTGTGGGTTCTGGAGTACGAAAGAGCTTTGTTGTTTTGTGCTGCTCCTCGGACTTAAAGCTCTTTACCGAATGTTCAAGTTGCCCAGCAACGTAATCGAGGAGTCCCTCTCCGGCCTTGTCGTCGTCGTGGACGTCGGTGCCCTTTACGGAAGTCTGGCTGTAGAAGATCACGAAGAAGAGGAAGAGTGGGGTGGACAGAAAGAGGGGCCAAAAGTGAGCCAAGATGGTGACGAAACTAGGTGCTACAAGGACGATGTAGACGATGGTGAGAGAGAGAGTGAGAGCGAAGATGATAGGGAACTTGTACTCGAGAAGCTTTTCTGAGATCTTCACGGCTTCTTGGGTTTGGTAGAGAGCGAGAGAGAGAATGAGAGGTGTGTTGGAGTGGAGAAGCCGGAAGGCGTTGGGCTTGGTGAGTGAGTTTTTGAGTTATCAAATGAAACGAGACGTTTCATCTCCACGTGGGCAACGGTTTCCCAAAGATTCTCGAAGGGCGGTTGTTTATAGCATTTTTCTTTATAAAATCTCTTTTCAAATCAAACACTTGCAATTTGCAAATAGCAGCAGAGTCAAGTAGCTTCTGAACCAGTCTAGTACACTTGGATATGGGGCCGCTATATCCAGCCCAATGCTATTTCAATTCCTTTACCCGCTCAAAAGCCTATCTTTTTTCTTGAGGGAGAGAATTAAAGGTTTCAATGCACAATGCAATCTTCTCGACACCACTGTTTAACAAAACTTTATGGGGCACCAACCACACAAAGGCCTCAAACTTGACCTGAAATTAGAAAACTTGTAGTATAACTAAGTTCCCAAAAGCTCAAGTGGGTGGACAATTGGTTTTTGATGCAAAGTAACAAAACATAAAAAAATCTCATGTCTTAGTATGGAAAAACGAAAAACGAGCAGCAGCTTCGAGCCACATAAAGAGCATGCCACAAGCATAGATGGCTGCAATTGGACGTACATGAAGTTCATGGCACGACAGCAAAGATTAGAAGCAATGTCGGTTGTTCATACAGTGTTGAGTAAAATAAACTCTGTCGATTCCCACTAATCGGATAGAAGGGCATGGATAAGAAAGCTACTGTTCCTTGTATCTCTTCTCCACTTCCTCCAAGCTCTGGATCTCCTTGTGATACTTGCAAATGCGGTACATAGACCTGCACACCCATTCAAAAGACATTTAAAACTATTGACAACAACTAAGCGCAGACTCCTAAATAAAGCATCCAAATAACAAGAACAATGGATAACTGGAAATTACCAATAGAGAAGAATTGATGCGGCACACAGAACGCCATTCCTTTGAGCTTTGTAGATCTGCACCAAAAAAAAAAGGTAAGCATATGAAAGGCTGCAGAAGTACAAATTATCCGTACTTGAGTTAGTTTATGCCATGGGAAACCTGGGAATGGAGATGGCCTGTGCATCGGATATGCAATCACCTTAGAGCTAACTGTATTCTATTTACTAATGCACGTTCAATCACACATTTTGAACCCTTGCCAATCATTGTGTGGATCCTATGAAAAGAATTCATTTCCATTTGGTTCTGTTTGGTTCAGTTTTTGCATGGGAATCAATAGTAAGACCTTAAGTTTACCAGGCACAAGACTCAGGTGATTGTTTCTTAAAAATATCCTGTCTTGAATGCATCTAAAATGTATTTTTCTATTTAAGGCAATTAAGCGAAACAACAAGTACAGTATGCAACAAAGGAATTATAGTTCGATAATAACTTTGTTGAAAAGAATCCATCCAAATCCCCTATCACTGCATCTTGCCTTTTTCTCCCCTCTTAATCCTACTACCATACTCCCTCACTCTCTCTATCAAAAATAGAGGGGTAGGATATTCTCAAATTGGAGAATACCTTTCTCATCCCATTATTCCAATGCCAGGCCCTTCTCCACCACCATCGCCAAAAATATACACAGCATGTCAAAAAGACAGAGAAGGCATAAAACCTTTCGATATCTAAAGAAGCTCATAAAATTGATACTGCAGGTTTACAGACACCCCCATTTTTTTTTATAGGTAATAGAACTTTTTTTTTTTTTTTTTATAAGTAATAATAGAACTTATTAATCTACGTGGGAGGTTTGGATAGTAAGTTGAGTTGAGATGAGAGTTGAGATGAGATTAGATGAGTTAAGATGGTTTTTTTAATCCAAACAAGGCTAAAGAATGAGTTCAAGGTGCATCCAAAGGCACCCCCTGAAGTAATATTAGAGAATTAAAAAATGCCAACGATCTTATAGCATAAAGAATGAACCACACTCAGCAGAACAGATAATAATCAGAACTTGATAGCTAAATTTGTAACGCCCCAGAGTCCCACATTGAGAATATGAATAACCGACATAGAGTGGAAAGGTTATAAGGGTAGTCATGGGTACTGAATCCCACACTAGCTTAGGTGAAACTGGATCTTAGAAGTGATCCTAGAGAAGCTTCAAATTGGCTAGTTCTTTTGGGGATATAGCGTAGATGTGGCTAGTGCTTTCCCCTAGACAAAGAGCCTTCAATCAGGCATCACTTTTCGGTGGAAATGGATAAACATCCTTCATTAAGTACAGAAAGACGTAGCCATAAAAAAACAATTCAGGCTCTTCAGGTCATAAACGTTTAAAAAAATCATAATAATATGCATTTCTGTTTCTATCAGCCCGAGTAGCTTTAATACCATTGTATAATTAGATTCATAAGGCAACAGGGCATCTGCTTCAACTAGCTTCTCCAAAACTAGAGCATCTTCCAAGTGTGTGTTTTGACTATCAATTATTTTACCAAAACATCGATCATCCCAGTTATAAAATATGGAATTTTTGGGCTGTTATAAACATTAGGGTTCCAGGGAAATTTTAAACCAAAGACAACCTTCGATGAAATCTAAATAAATCCACAAACAATATAGCAGTGCCAATTTGGAATTGCGAAAGCAACTTCCAATACATTCCACAGAGAATCCCACATCAGAAGAACTAGCCTCTTTTGTGCGTGTGCCTGTGTTGGGTTTTGTTAACATATCTAGTAATACATCTCTAATCACAATTAGAGTCATATAAATAACAAGTGTCTCGTCCAAATTCCAAAGTCTTAGATGCTTATAAAATTAAAATAATTAGCTCAAGGAAAAAAAAAGTACAAGAACACGAAATGTCGAAACCAAACGAATTATCTACTTTTCCAAAATATAGAAACACAGAATTTAATAAATAAACGAAATAATCAACTTCCAAAATAAACGGAAAATAAAAGCAGAAAAAGGGAAGGAAAATCTTACGGATTTCTCATAGCGATCTCTCTCAGCAGCGGTGCAGATCTCAGACGTGCACGTCAAGCGATGTTCGTTCTTCCAATAAATATCTGCAAATAATCAAGAAACACTAAACTCCAGATCTTCAGAAAATATTTCGAAATCCAATTTCCTAATCACCCGTTTGTAAAACGAGAAAGTACCAAAACCGAAAAAAACTACACAGTCAATTCTCCAATTTTCTCGTCAGCAAACCAGAGAAAGCCCTCTTCTTAGCTTCTGAATGGCCACAACAGGCGCAAACCCGTCATAAGACCCGGAATTCTCATTCATTTGATCCTTGTTTTCTTAGCAAAGGATTAAATTAAAGAAAAAACAAAGAAAGAATGAGAGAGAGAGAGAGAGAGAGAGAGAGAGAGAGAGAGAGAGAGAAGGGAAACATACCCAAGAGCTGGAATCCTGCGAAGGGGACGATGAAGAGGGCAGGTTGCAGAATAAGAGAAATCAAAGAGACCAGACGATCCTTGACGAACTTGGGTGAAGGCAAGGTCAATAAAACGGCTATGGCGGCCTCTGCTGCCACAATGTACGTCAATATCATCCACTGCAACGCCATTTTCCCCTCTGCTCTTCTTCTTCTCTCTTCTTCTTCTGTATTGGATCAATGGATTGCAGATGCTACTTGCGACAGTTGCAAGGCCTAATGACTAAGGTAAAATGACCGGAAAGAGTTTTTATGGGTAGGTGAGGGACAGTTTGGCAAGTGTGGCTTTCTTTGACCGTTAGATTTTAGAAAAGGGAGATGATTTGTACGGACGCTATTGGGATAGACTCTTTCTTTTCTTTTTTGAGTTGATTTATTCTATTTTAGAAGGTAGATAAAATATTATTTTTTAATATTATTATTATTTAAAAATTTTAAATTTTTTATTTTATTTTTTATGAAAATTTGTAAAAATTATAATCATAAAATGAGATAAGATAGATTGAGAGTATTCTCAATCTAAACTGACTCGTTTGGTTTCAGAATTCTTCTTAATTCGTCTCATCTTATCTAATTATTACAATTTTTTTAAATTTTCACATAACATAAAATAAATAATTCAATTTTTTGAAATTTCATAATAAAAATAATATTAAAAAATATATTTTAATAATATTTTATTCAATTTTTATTTCATCTCATCTCATATACGAAAACAAACTCGGAGTGAAGAGAATTAATTTCTTGACCCCTTCAAAAGGGAATTGATATAATTAAAAGAGGCAGTTAAGAATTTCTTTTCTCAATCAGTTTATCAAGTTGTTTTAAGCGCATAAAATATTGTTTCGGAGGAACTTTCTCCAATCCAATTCGGAGGAGATCCTTATTTTCAATTGAAGATGAGAGAATAAATGCATGTACGAAGCCTATATAATCATTTAAAAATTCGTCCAATCACTCATCTATATGATGTGATTCCTATCTTGTTTGAACTGCTTGACACTATTATTCACCAAAAACACACACTTTAATTTTAAACGCATCAAATGTGCATTTGTTTGATAGTAATTTGTCACTCAATCTCTCAGTTGCATGCTAGGAAACAAACTAAAGGAATATTTCTAATGCTATGTATCAACCACTGTTCATTCCCACACTCTATACTTTTAACTTTTTTTTTTATAGGATATGGGGTGTTGAGTATGGGATAGTAAATAGTAATTAATGAGAAGAATTTTTCTATTTCTAAGCAGTAAGGTTGATTAAATTGAATTTAATTAGTCGAGATTCTCTCTAATTATTTGATCAAAGAGTTTTGCTATATATAAGCAAGTTTGCGTACCAATCTGTGTATTAATATTGTTGCCTTCATATTCTAAATTCAAATTAGCACTTTTTTTAATAAAGTCTATTTTCTGACCAATCATATTAAATTGGTACGCGTATTAGTGCACATAATCGCTTACAACTAGATTTTTCCTTGATCAAATTAGATGATTCAATTTTAAAAAGAGAGAGACATATCATGTGAACCTTACTATAAATATATATATATATATATATAAATATATATATCCTTAGCATGTTTGAAGTGTGTTTATCTTTTTCCATTATTCTATCCAATTCGGCCAAGCAATTGGAAAGGATCTTCATCGAATTCAAGTCCAACAAATTCAATTAGAACTGCATTATTACAATGCATCTAATATAATTGTCAATTCTCACTCTTTTTATTTATCTGCCTGTTTCTTTTGGATTTCACCTTAAATTCTGAGTTCACATCTGCAAATTGACATGACATAGAAGGATTGTGGTGTTAATATGCACAAGCTCATGATGATCCAAAACCATAGACAAATCAGAAAACCCTAGTCATAACCCAATATTGGTCAAATCCTTTTTAGTTATTTGCACTGATAGATCTACTCTATTTCATTTTTGTACATGATGTAAACTCCATTACATGTTTGGAAATATATCATACCATTCAAATAATGTCCTTTTTTTTCCTACCAAAATATCAAGTACTTGGCCTATCAGTTCAACGAGCCAGGATTCATATATGCTCCAAGAAAGTTCTCTCTTAAGGTAAATGGAAATGAGTAGGATATTTGAATCCAGAACTTGTGAAATATTAAAGTATAATGAGCACTGATAAACAATGAAAATGAGTGCAATATTGAGGCTATCTGTTGTTTCCTGGCTTCAACTTGGACTTATACAAGTGTCCAGTGCTTACTTGGTCCCTTATTCTCTATAAGATTTCCAGGGTAGAAATATTTGTGAACCTAAAGAAAGCATAGCAATCTCTAGGGTGTTGTTCTGATAATTATGTTCTTACATGAACGTGTCTGGATATATTCTAGACATGCCAAGCAGCCAAGCATTTAGCAGATGACTAACTTGCAAGATGAATGTTTCCCAGTTTTGCAGAATCTTAAATCACTCTAGTTAGTACAGTAACCCTAATTACCCATTTTGTGCTTCACCAACCAAATATAGCTTCTGATCGTCAGTAACCATACTTATGTCCAGAATTTTGCCTCCATTTTCTGACAAAATACAAGAGCCACTTGAACATTTCAACAGCTCCCTTGCTGCTTTGATGAGATCATGAATGCTTTGTGGAACCCACAACACAACTCCCTCTCTTCTCTCCTCTTTGGGATCCCATGGGTGAAAGGGAAACACTGTGCATTTCTTCTGTCGTAGTTCATCTGTTACTGTCAATAGAAATATCGTCATCTCACCGAGGGTATTAGTTGGTAGGGTAAAATATTATATGCACAAGTATAGTGATGATATTGCAGAACATTAGTAGTTTCATTGTGTAACGGCAGCAAATTGTGGTGATTTGTTGTCAGTCTTTGGAGTTCAATGGATAATGACCTAAGAAGGTCATTGATGTGCCATTTGGATGGAAAAAGTGGATTGAAAATCAAAGGGGCTTTGCTAAATTGTCCCCATCCGACTGCCCCAGGTTAATGTGGGAAATCACTGTTTATTGTTGATTTGAAATAGCTGTTTTTGAGATTGTTGTGAGTGATTGCATGTGCTTGGCACCACTTTGATGACATTGTATACATGCATCTAGCACATTTCCTGGTAAGATGTGGGCCGGTAGCGCAGAATGGGGCACTGTGCCTTTAGGCTCTTCGATATTATAGATTCTCTCTCTTTTATCATAATGCTCTAAGATAGCTTTCTGTACACTTGTTTGTATGAGGTTTCCTCTTTACTTACAGTTAAATTTTTATTTTAATAAAAAATTGCCAGTAAAGCAAACCACTCTTTTTTCTTTCTTTTTGGAAGATTATTGCTATTCATTTCTTTGTTAGAGCATCTTTTGGTAAGTGATTTTTCCAGCAACAAATTTTTTGTGCAGTAAAATTCCTTCCAGAAATTACTAGTTTATTGCAAATCAGACAATTGAGGATGTAAATGCTATATGCATGAAGTAAAATTTTAGTATTACCTCGACTTGCTTGGGCACCATCAGATAACTCAGACAACTGAGAAGTTCTTGCAACTTCAAGCAGCTTGATCAAATTCTTATCTCCATTTATGCAGGCATCATCAAATGGGGTACTACCCCATCTGCAAGCAGAATATGGCCAACAAAGGTTACTCCAGGTGGCAAAATTCTGGAGTAAAAGAGATACTAAGCTATGAATTGCTAATTGTGCGTAAATGGTTTCCTTTCTTTCTTTCATCTTAAAGTCAGTGCAGACTAGATGAGTGTCCCCTTCTGTACTTTTCACTTCTTCTAACAACAATTGAAGTTTGATGGCTGAGAAATTAAGCAATTTTTAAAAGTTTCATCACATAAGAACCAGAATAATTTTATCACATAGATGAGCTTCAGTTAAGCTAGCAGCTGGACTCCTGGGATAGATGATATTTGAAATTCAATTCTAGAACCATGCTCTTGCCAAGCAGTATGCAGCCACTGCAGATATCTAAAGAAAAATTCATTTTGCCCTCATAAACAGTACTTCTGATTTTGTCACACAGAGAACTCCTAAAAATGAGAGCAATAAATCCTTAAATATCAATGAGATTGGAGGATGCTGAGATTGTGGTATTCTCTATCCTAAAGTTTCCCAGAAAAGAAAAAAAAAAGAATAAGAAACTTGATGAAACTTCAGATTTTAGGGACAAAAATCTCATCTCATCATTACAATTTTTTCAAATTCCCACACAAAATATAATAAACAATTCAACTTTTTCAAATCCCAAAACAATAATAATATTAAAAAATAATATTTTAAACTTTCATTTAAAACCAAAAATTCTCATCTCACTATCCAAACCTATCTTATAGTCAGGAGAGAGTAATCAAGCTTAACTTCAAACATGATCATAAGCATATTACTTCAGATATTTGAACTTATTTCAAGACATCAACAGTTCTTGTTTTCATCTGAAAATTCAATTGTTTTTCCAGGCTAAATATGCATTGTGGTCATAAAGTCATTAGAATGAAATATGAAAATAAGCAAGGCTAGCAGAAAGAAGAAAAACTGCGACATGAGGGAGCTTATTAGGATGTTATGTAGTACAACACATGCTATGATGAGGCAGTGTAGGTGGTGTTCTAGTAACTCAATACTAAATATTGACAACAGTATATGACAATTTGCTTAGTGTAAAGAAGCAAGGTATCATCTCTAGAACACAGACAATTCTCATACGAAATCTCAAAGTTGTCCAGATAAAACTGAAAAGATCCCAGATAGACGTTGATTGATCATTTATCCATCCAAAGACTGGTAGTGGAAACAATCATCAAAACCATATCTTGTCGATCGCAAAATATGGATGGAAAGAATATAAAACTATATGGTAGCTCAACTAGAGGGAAGTCTAAAGGGAAAGCATTGTGAAGACAGGAAAACAAGGGTTTGGGGTGGGTTTCTTGGGTAGATTTTTAGTTCTACAGGAAGCAAGGGGTTGGGGTCGGGCTTGGTGTATTTTGGGTTGTTTTTCACAGGCTTTTTTGGGTTATTAGGGATTTTCTATTATGGGCAAGGTGTTCTCTTGTATACATTCAGTGTACTGGTTACTCCTTTTGATATATATATATAATATTTTTACTTATCAAAAAAACGATATTTAATCCATAAACATATTCAACCCATAAATCAACTAGATCATACCAACTTCCTCATTGTCCAATCTCATATTTTGCACTTCTTAACTGGTAGAGGCTTAAAAAGAATAATACTTCACTCTTGTCTTCAAAACCAGATCAGCATTCAGATCATACCTATCTTTTGATAAAATACTTGCTCCTGCTTCTATAAGTAACTCTGCCACTGAATATAACCCTTCTGAGGCAGCCATGTGAAGTGGTGTTCGGCGATCATAGTTTTTGGAATTTGGATTAATGCCACTGGCCAAAACCCTTTTAAGAAGGTCAAAATCCCTCCTTGCGATGGTCGTACAGAGAAAACCACCGGCATCATCAATGGTAAGTTCTGCCCCTGCCTTAACAAGTAAAGATGCTACTTGATCTTGCCCGTTCTTGATGGCTTCAAGCAAGGGAGAGTTCCCGAACTTATCTAATACACATGACTAATTAACATTAATTACTAGATTTATTGATAATCCAGTTACACATACCAACTAAGAAATAGAAGCAAAATCTAAGACATCATCTCGTGAAAATAATGATGAGTGTAAAAATGAAGAAATTAGGAGTCTAATGAGGAAGCTTACCCCCAAAAAAGAAACTCTTGTGAAGAAGCTCATACCACTAAATGATGGATCAAGGAAAATGATTCTGACGTCAAATTTCTAAATCTTGAATAATTTTTAACATCATTAACTGGTTGACAAAGATAGAAGCTCATAATTTTATTGAAAAAGTGATCTTGCAAAGCTTTTAGACATTTAATGGTGAGTAGGTTTTTTACTAGACAATGTTCATTATATACAATCCTACGTATTTTTTATACCACATCAACATTATATCTGATGTTTTTTCATGATACACATCTTAAATGTATGCTCTAATTTGTGGCCTTTGTTTTTTCATACAATGTTTTTTGTTTCTTTTTTCTTGGGTTTGTGGACTTTGTTTTTTAATACTTTTATATCATCAAATTATGGCTTAGATAAGGGTGAACATTGAAGAGTTTTTGCAGTGTTGGACTTTGAATGAGAGATAAATCATAAAGCTGATACTTTTGAAAAGAAAAATAATTAATTTAACACATAGTCCTAAAGACTTTGACCCCACGTGACCACTAAATTATGTTTAGCCTTATCTTAAGAGGGCTAATATGCCATGGAGCACACTAAACCATCGGCAGGATGAAAAACTGCAGAAGGTCATAGTGCCATTTAACCCCCATCACTCCCTACTCCAGGGGCCACCCAATCCCTTGATGGCAATCAACCAGTTAAAAAGCCCACCTAAAATGTTGATGTGCACTTTTTGCTCAATAAGGAAACGAGCAATATCTTCATATCCTTTGGATGCGGCAATATGCTGTAACAAACAAAATATACAAGTTTATATTAGTACAAGCCATACAAGAAATCATTACAATCCCAGTAAATTGAAAATACACCATAATTAAGATGGTCCAGCACAAGTTGCATAATCTAATAACAAATACATAAAAGACCATCAGCATGAAATCGAGCTTTGTTGCCGTATGTGATGGTATATTAAGTACAAAACCATCTTATTGAGCCATAGATAAAGGACCTCATGATACTTTTCCTTTATGTTCCTTAAAATTAGATAAATTTTATCATACACTAACCTCTCCTACCTCTCCCTTAATTAAAACTTTTTGAAGAACAACCAAGCTGCCAGTTTATGTATGTCATTGAGATAAAACAGGGAGGAAAGATTATGAAGTATTTAAAAATTTTAAAAGGTACAGGCACTCCATTGCTTTATCGTCAAAGAAAAATTAAAATGCAACTTCGCCTTCTAAAATCAATACCAAAGGTGATCTTCCATCATAGTCTGTCTTATTGGGATCGGCTCCTGCACTGATCAAACGTTTCAGTCGATAAGAATCTCCATCATAGGCAGCACAATTAACCCTCATAGCCAGCTCTGATTCACGCTGTTCAATATACAAAGTGACATCCGAGTCCAAAATCTTCCTCCGAAAATTGGAGCCCTTTCCCTGTCATTACTAAAGTGTTAGAATGTAATTTACTGACTCATTGATTCAAATTTCTAGCCACATTAAATTCTAGAATCTTTCCGGTGAATATAGGGAAATTTTGCCAGCAAGTGGACCCAATGGATTTTTTATTGTAGAAAGCCGCAAAGGCATTAACAATTATTTCTCAGGGACCATATTTTAAGGGTATAGATATTAGATTGAAGGAGAAGAAAGAAGATCAATTTACCTCAAGGAGATTGTTCAAGATAGTCCGTCCATCAGGAAAACCTATCTCCAAGATCTCTATAAAACATTGTTTATCAAGTCGCAAGACCTTACATAGTTCACGAGCTCGAACTGTACAGGGCTGACGATTGTTACAAAGAAAAGAAACCTCTCCAACTGAGCTGTAGGCTTGCAAACGCTTATGAGATTCTTCCGTTTCATCATCTTCCACTTTTCCTGCCTCCTCCTGTAGAAAATATGATATGCATCAAGCCTACAATTCAAGTCTACATAGATACAAATTACAAAAAAAAAGAGGTATGAGTTATGCTACATCTAACTTTAAAAGCAAGCAAATAAGAAGAAATATCTCCAAGAAAGAAGCTATATTGATCCTCGAGATAAGGAAAAATATAAGCTACACGCCTTGTGGTTAGGGTCATTTCTAATCACATCCTTACGGTTCTAAGTTTTTTCAATTGCGCCCTCTATAGCACTAAACAGTTTTAATAAAACTTCTCTCTTCTTCCATCAGTTTTACCCAAAGCCATTTCACTCCGGCCAAAGACTTACATTGTACCCAACACCAGATTGATCACTCTACCTACACACCAAACAGCTCAAAGTCTCACAGCCCAGAGAAATCCAATGCCCTTCTTCCTCTTTCAAACAAAAACAACCTCACACCACTAACAAAGCAAACCACAAGGGCTAAGGTCAGCATTAGGGTGAGGTTTTCATTGACTTCATTTCCTATTGGTCAAATTGAATGTGGTTTCCAACTATTTGGTCGAGAATGAGTTTGATGGTACTGATGGGGGCAGGAGGGGCAAGCCGAAGGTGTCAAGGTTGCAGAGGTAGCACTTGAGTGAGTGCCTGGTGGGGAGGAGGCAGGGTCTCTCTAGGCTAGGAAGTGTGCCAAGTGTGTAGCTGCCAAAGTTCCCATCTACCTCTCCACTGTGTTCAAGAACCTTGCAATTCAGACCGGTTTCTTTTTTCTTTCCATTCAGATATGAGTTGGTTTTGATGGACCAGAATTAACTTTGTGGTTGTTTTGATAGAAAGGTTTAGTTTGGTAATGGTGTTTGGGTTTTGAATTTATTATTTTTGTGGTCGAACATTTTTATTTCAAATGGGGATTTTGTTTGGGTCAATTGGCTTTGATTTCAGATATTTTGTTGGTGTGATTGTTAATTCATGGTTTTTGGCGTGTATGGAGCAATTTTGTGTCTGAAAGCGTGCAACTGGAAAATTTGCCAATGGTGTTGGCCGTCAACAATGGGTTTTGCTGGCTTGTGGACTGAGCCACAATTGTGCTAATTTTGGATGCTGTTTTGATGACAGAGAACGCTTTTTGGGAGAACTTAGAGTTTTTCTTTCGAACTCTTTCTTTGGGCGAAAGTTCTTGTATTGAATGGGGATAATTTAAATGTATTTCTTTCAGGCTTTACTAGTTACTAGTTC
>QEOT01009568.1:0-31575 GCA_003123785.1 Pterocarya stenoptera
TAATTTTATAAGATTAGTTTTATTGGCAACATTTTTAGAAAGAAAATATCGATGTAGTTTGATATGGTACTAATGTTTTAAATTTTGTACTGTATTGATTGGTACGGTTGAAATATTTCGTTTCAATGGTGTATCCGGTACGGAAAAGAATATAGTTTCGTACTGGTTAGAATTTCGGCCAGCCCGTATCGGTCGATATTTTGACATGTACCAGCCTATATTTCGGCACATAGCTGCTGATATTTCGATTTTTTTTTTTTTTTCATTTCTTCAAACTTTAAGCTCATTTTTTTATCTCCAATTCAGACTAGACTATTTATAATATATATAATTAATTCATATATAAACTATTATTTTAGAATATAATTTATTTATATATAGACTATTCCGAAACGATATCGATATCAAAATATCTCGTTTAAATGACTCGATCAAAACGTTGACGGGTACGATATTCAAAATATTGTGTGGTACGCTATATTTTAAAGTTATTTAATTATAAAGTAGATCTAACAGGTTAATTTGTGAGTTTATTTTATATAATATCTTTGTGTCTATAACAATTATTTTTTTGGAATATGAGTAATACCATCATTCATATTAATTATTGTTGATGTGGCAAATTTTAAGTGGGTATCATTTAAGTGATTGCCATAAGAATCCAGTTAAAATTTAGCACATTATTATGTGTGATTGAAAACAACATAATTCATAATAAAGAATAACATTATTCTTACAATAATATTGACTAGTGGAAGAGATTCCTTACTAATACTAACAGGTGTTTACGTTAATAATGTGTTTGATACTCGAATAAATATATTTATGAATATTAATTGGCTTGTAATTCAATTTAAAAAAATGATAAATAGATTTTTTATTTTTTATTTAAATAAAAAAGAAAGAAAGAGTATGGTTTTGGACTCCGTTTGTGTGGGCAGTTTTGGATTGAAAAGGAGAAGTGAGAATTGACCGAGTGGAAGAGATACCTTAATAAGAAATTAATTTGTGGAAGCTTCGTCGTAACCTTCCGTGCGATTAGTTTAGGAGATGCGTGACGACACAGCTAGCTGGCTCAATAAAATAAAGAAAAAGTCATAGGGGAATGATTTGGCATTCTTCTATTGGACTCTTGTCCTTTTCTCTTTTCCTATTGGCTACATGTCGTGTTCGCTCGTGGCCTCATCCCTCAGTGCCTTTTTCCGTTTATTTTATTTTTTTTTATCTTTAAAGTAATGCTAGGGAGCCCGCTCCTTTTTTTTTGTCCTTTTTTTTTTAATTTTTTTTACTTAATAATTAAAAAAATATTATTTAATAATATTATATATTTTGTTTTATTTTTTAAAAATATTTAAAGTGTTAAAAAAATAATATAAAAAATTATTTTAATACTTTTTTTTCACATTATTTTTTAATACTTTTAAATATTTTTAAAAAAATAAAAAAATTCAAAATATTATTAATCACTAAGTAAAAAAAATTTAAAAACATAAAAGGGAGGGGCAAAAACAAAGGAGCCCAAATCGAGCTCCCTAGCATTTTTCATAATCTTAACTTAGGATATGTTTGGAATAGAAATTCATCTCAATTTATTTTAAATCAATTATTAATGAAATTTACTATTTTTTTAACTTTATATTAAAAAAAATTAAATTCATCTCAACTCATTTAATACATTTAAATATAAATCTAAATTTATTTAATGGAACTCATAAAATATTACTATTCATATATTAACTCAAATCATTTGAAATCATCTCAACATTCAAACGCAACCTTGGCTTGTCTACACACATATGTGTAAATATGTACGTGTTATATATATTATTGTATATACAAATTTCAATATTATGTATACGTATCTGTATTATGTATTAATAGAGTTATAATTGATTTATTTTAATCAGTTAATTATTGTATATAGAACAATGTTATATACAATCTACTCTTTTTTTTAAGAAAAAAAATCTATTATTAAAAAATAAATTTTTTTCATGTGGGTTTTAAATTTGTCCATTTCTTTCAAAGGAGATACGCAAGACCTGCATATTTTAAAATTGTATAAATAATTTTTTGGATAAATATAGTTCCTTTCCTATCATATCATGGTCATATATAATATTTCTCTTAATTAATGGAGAGAGTCAATCATATACTTGACTTAAAGATATTATATAGTTTTATACAAGTAATAATGCAAATAACTATTACATAGATTCTCACGAGTAAATTAAAGGAATGGATGTTTCTGATTTAATAACAAAAAGAGGTGTTAGAAACGTACAATCGACCACTAATTATTATTATATATTATTATTTTCAAATGATCAATTTTTTGTGTTTGAATTTGGTGTAAGGAGGTAAAAAGGTTGGAAATTTGGGGTCTAAAAGTCTAGACACATGGTTTTGGTTGAGAATTAATTAAGCCGCCTATACTATTGGCTGCATGCAGGGACGACCAAGAAAGCTAGCAGTCATGCTAATCAATTCTCTACAGTAGTACGAAGGAAGAAGAGATCGAGAAAAGTAAACCTTGATCGATGGGTCTTGAGCAGCTTCTTTGACTTAAAGGCCTTGGCCAGACACCATGATTTGATCCCACTTATTTTATAGTCTTAAATTAGCTTGGAATGATCCGTTCTAACTAACTTTCTACGCACTAAGGAAAGGCAAGTCTAGTGCTGGATTTGTTTGCATGAAACTTCGTGGAAATAGCTACAAAAGCCTTCTATTTTCTCATCACCTTATTATATATTCTATGTTGGGTGCTTTTCCAAATTAAATACAAATTAAAACCAAAGCTTACATATTCTAAGTCGTGAGTGGATAAGAGCCGTGTAATCAATTTGAAAAAATAAAATATATATGAGATTTATATAAAAAAATTAATTTTTTAATAATAAGTCTTATTATTTTTTAAAACGATTGCACGACGTTTGTATACTTCACGACTGCATGTAGTATTATTTTTTATTATATTCTATGTTGCAAGAGTTAAGAGCGTCCAAAGGTGATTGCGTATATAAGCGCTCCGTATACGTAATTGCATGTTGTCTTTAATTAAGCGTGCGGGAAGTAGCTAGAGTCGTTTTGGTTTTATCTGAAGTTAAATAGATGAAATATTGACTAAAATATCTTATGTTTTTATATACTATATGGATCTATTTATTTCATTTGATTTGGGAAAAAACTTTTGTCACCCGAGACGATAATCTAGTAACCTAAGAAAAAAAGTAGTACAAGTTAAATGTATAAATATTTAGAGAAATAATATTTGTAGTTATGGAAGGCACAAACGTTACGTAAATTTTTTGAAAAAAATAAGTATAAAATCTACATGAAAAAAATAATAAATTTTTTAATAATAAATTTCACTCACTTATTTTTTTAAAAAAATAAAAGATGATCCAACATTTACACATTCCATTAATATATCTAACATTATTCGAACCCCACTTAGAGTAGGTCACAAGGCAAATAAAGCAGAAATAAAGGTAGAGTAAAACCTCTTGACAAGGTAGGTAGAAGAAGACTCACAAGGCACTCATCGATTCTTTTGGAGGTTTCTCGATCGTTAACTCTTTCTCTTGGATCTCTCTCTCCGCTTGATCAGGCACAATCCCATTATTTTAAATAAGAAATATTTTTATGAAATAATTTATAAAAATAACATAACGTTATATAAATATCCTCGTTGTAAAATATAATGATATAAATAATAAGAAAAAGAATTGTACATGAGTCATTACTCACGTCACATCCAAACCACCTACCCTAAGTCAGTTTTCCACTATGAAAACGTACGTAAAGTCTACATTTTACTGCTAGTAATATTAATGCTTAACAAGGCCTGCGAACTGTAAGAAGCATCGATGCGGAACCTTAAAGATGAGGTACTAATGTCTTAAGAGTTATTCTATGCAACTGTTATTATCTACTTTTACACTTGGTATTTATATGTATAATTTTTGTATAAAGTGTATGAGTATTTTTTATAGAATATAAGATGTGAGGTGTGGAGTAGTAAATAATGATTAATGAAAAAAAATTTTCATGTCCTAAACTCAAGGCGTAACATTAATTACCATTTATGTTATTATCTATGGCCTGATTTGGTTACACAGTTTAAACTATTTCATTTAATCTCTTCTCATATAATCATTATATTTTTTTAAAATTTTCGCATAAGATATAATAAACAATTCAATTTTTTTAAAATCTCAAAATAAAAATTATATTAAAAAATTATATTTTAACAATATTTTATTCAATTTTTAAATTTTATAATATCTCATATATATAACTAAACGAGGTGAGTTAAGCAGAAGTACTGGCCAGGGATGACACCCATGCATCATTGTGGTAAATGGTGGTAGATGAAATCTCGAGTACATACAATAATAAATAGATAAAAAAAAACCGACCCCTCGGTTCGGTTTTATGCAAAAACCGAAACCGACCGAAGACTGTTATTTTGGAAAGAAAATCGACCGTGTAAGGGATAAAATCGGCCTTCTCGGTTGCCGGTCAGTTCACGGTCGGTTCGTCGGTTGTTAGAAATCAGTTCTTGCCTAAGAATCTAGCAAATCAGTTCAATCCCACTACCAAATTCAAAATATACAGCAATTTCGAAATTAGAAAAGGATAATCATCTAAGAATCCAGCAACATCCAAGGAGCTAGAATTACATACCTAGATCGGCATAGACAAAAAAAAAAAGAATCAAGAAAATAGACAAAAACACATTTTGGATTGAAAATAGACAAAAAAATTTCGAATTACAGAACTCCGTGGGGGTGGGATGCTTTGTTTGCCGAAAGGACGTGGACGTCGTGGAAGCTGGGCCGCTTCCGCTGCGATGCCGATGCCGCTGCCTCTGCCGCTAGAGAGTGGAGACTGGAGTGGAGGGCTATGGACTCTGGAGAGTGGAGTGGAGGCTGGGCCACTGCCGCTATTGCTGGAGAGTGGAGACTGAGAAAAGGTTGCGCCGTTGCGAAAGTTGGAAGGGATGAGAGCAGAGAGGAAAGGGGAGGGAGTAAGGGGCCGCTAAAAATGAGAAAGTCTGAGAGGAGGGTTGTTTAAACCCTAGGCAGAAACTCTCTTTTTTTTTTTTTTTTTTTTAAACTACATAAGAAAAATGACACCGTTTCACCTATTTAAGTGAAATGACGTCGTTTTAGAATGGATTATATATATATAAGAAAAAGGTTTTAAAATGTCGGCCAGTTCAGCGGTTTTTTACTGGTTCGAATCAAGACCGAACCGGCGGACGCCGGTTTTGATAAAATTACACCGCTTGCCGACCGGTTCCCTGTCGGTTTCAACCAGTTTCGAGATCGGCCGGCCGATCTGAGTCGGTCCCGGCCTGTTCTTCGGTTTCTTGTATAGCTCTACTTGAACATACCATGGGACCAAGACTAAATTATATTTAATGGTAAGGCTACTATGCTGCCAACATTTACAGGTGGCGTGCCGGCTACGCTTGTTTTTCATATTTTTTTAATATATTTAAATATTTTAGAAGAAAATAAAAAATATATATATCAATACATTTAAAATCACTTATTTAATTATTAAGTTTAAAAAAAAAAAAATTTGACCAATGGTCAAACTAGAGAGGTAAAGAAACTTTTCCCACATGTGAATGCTTTTGTGAAAAGAATATATAGTACGTTTGGATAGTAAGAAATGTTGAGAAATGTTGAAAATAATTATAAATAGTAATGAAAAAGTAATGAAAAAATAATAATAAAATATTAAATAATAGTAAAAAATATTAAAAAGTAGTAAGAAGTAATAATAAAATAATAAATAATAGTTGAGTATTCTGAAAATACCTGAGATATTCTTGCGTTTGGATACTCAGTATTATGTAAATAGTAGTCAAAAAGTAATTAAAAAGTAATGATAGAATGTTGAATAATAGTTAATAGTAGTGAAAAATAATAATAAAATAATAAATAGTAGTATTCTGAGAGAATACTTCACTACCCAAACTAACACTAAGGCCCGTTTGAATAGTAAAAGTATTTCATTTCATCTCATATCATCTCATTATTATAACTTTTTTAAATTCTCACACAAAATATAATAAAAAAACTCAACTTTTTCAAATTTCAAAATAATAATAATATTAAAAAATAATATTCTAACAATATTTTATTCAACTTTCAATTTTCATCTCCACTCACTATCTAAATGATACCTAAAAGAAAAGGAAAATGACAACAAGTAGGTTGATCACTATAAGTAATTTGTAAAGATTAATGTTACAAGTTTCACGTAAGTTTTTTATAAAAAGAAGTAGATTTTATTAAAAATAATATGTTTTTTTATATTTTTTAAAGTGAAATATACTTTTTTTATAAAGGAATTGTGCGGAATTTATTTATTTGAGAATTATACAAATCATTTATCATTTGTAAAATATGACGAAATATATAAAGTAAAATAATGATGTCCTAATTAATACCCGTGAAGTTCTTCAGATCAAAGGTTTTTATAATTTTTATCAATACTTTAGGCTCTAATTAAGAATCGATATTATATTTATGGATGAGAGAAATTTTGAAAATTTCTTAGAATTTTCTTGGGCGTTATTCTTTAATTGGATTTGGTGAAAATAAGTAGGAAAATCTGAATAATTTTGTTAATAAATATGTTTTGTATTGAGGTTTTTTGAAAGTGGATCCATAAGTAGATCATAGAGTTGAAAAATTGTTTAAATATGATTTTTAGGGTAATTGTAAAGTGTGTTCTGATTAAAGGCTATGGATGGAAGTGTGTAGCAGATAGCAAAAGGAGGAAAGAGTTGTGGGTAACTAAATTAACAGTTGTTTCCAAACGAGGCGTTTTGCTCCTTTAATGAAACAGTGCGTGTCATGGCGAGTTTGAAGGACCGAAGATTAATCAATATGGTGCGTTGTGGCTTTTAATGAGACGTAGCGTTTCGGTGGAGACTCGAGGTTGTTTAAGGACGAGTCAAGCGACGTTGTTTTTTCCTATTTTGTTTTTAATAGAAGATTCAATTAGTTAGTTGTGTTAGTTGCAGAAGTTTGTAGTATAAAAGGGAAGTCTCTTGTATTCACACAGATATCTTGATCATTGTGCTTAAACTGGATTGTTTAGGAGCTTTGGAGATTGCTCGAAAATCTCTTCCAGGAATGGAAGTAGATTCTTGGTTCAGCGTCTTGTTCTTGTTCATTTGTTCTTCATTCTGCATTGCATTTGTGCATCTGTTATCTGTTCAACTGGGTTCTTGTTCATGTTGGAAGTTAGAGCAGGAAAAGAGTACGTGACAATTGGTATCAGATTGGCGATCCATGGCTGAAAAGCACTCGAGCAACTGTTATGAAGGCTCAGCAAGAAGGGGCCTTATGACAACAAGAAGGGGTTTTGAAATAGTTAGAATACCACAATCAAGCTATCAATGGTAGGTTATATCAACTGTCTGATATGCTAAAATCTTTAGTTGAGTTTCAACAAATTAATTCTCGTCCTAGTGGTTTTGGTATGGGTAGAAGAGAGAATCTTGAGGAGGGTTCTTTTGGTAGAAGTTTGTATCAAGAAGAGAGAGTGCCAATGGGAAGTAGGCTTGATTTCACTCATTTTGATTGCTCTAACCCAGGGGGTGGGTCTTTAAGATTGCTCAGTACTTTGAATATCATCAAGTTTCGATGAATCACAGACTTTTAATGGCCTTATATCACATGAAGGGTGGGGCCCTCGTGTGGTATCAAGATGCCATTGATAGTGACATCTTTACAACTTGAGAATCCTTTGTCAAAGATTTGCTAGTCAGATTTGGCCCTACCACCTATGATGATCCTATGGAGGCCTTAACAAGTTTGAAACAAGTGTCCTCTGTGGCTATTTACAAGGCACAATTCAAGGTTTTATCCAATAGACTAAAAAGGCTGTAAAAAAAACATAAGTTTAGTTGCTTTATGAGTGGCCTTAAGGATGAGATTAGGCTTCCTGTGAGAATGCTTAATCCAATAAATCTTAATGCTGCTTTTGGTCTTGCTAAGATACAAGAGGAGTATGTTTTGGCATCTAGGAGATTTTGGAGAAATGTAGGTTTGCCTGTCAAAAGTCTTATTGAAACTGTTAAGGACAGATCCAAGTTCCAAAGAAATGTGATGCCAACAAAGAAAGCTTTTTCATCACAAATGGATAAAAAGAGGAGGAAAGACCTCTGTTATTATTGTGATGAAAAGTGGAGTCCAAACCACTTGTGCAAAAACCCCATAGTTTATTTGATCTAAGCTGTGCAAGGACTGAATATCCGTGTAACCCATCAATTCCGTGAAGGAAACCAAACGGCAGATTTTTTTAGCTAAACAGGGTGAGCAAGGGAATAATGATGTCTATGGTGATTTTCTTCAGTTGTCGAGGTTTTTAAAGGGTGTTATTCGGATAGACAAGGCTGGGTTGCCTTCTATTCGTTCCTAAGGTTCGTTTCTTGTTTTGGTTTTATTTTTGCTAGGCCTCTTTAGTTCTTTCCTGGTTTTTGTTAGGCATGTTTAGTCGTTTAGATTATTTTCTTTTTGGCTTTCTCTTTGGTTGTTTGTGTTTGGGAGGTTTTTTATTAATTCTATTTGTAACTCCCAGATACTTGTTTGTTACTACGGTATTCCTCCGCCATAAGTGAGGGTTGATTAATAAATTTGGGATGGGGTCGCTATAAGGGTGGCTACCGGCTCTTCTTAAAAAAAAGAAAAAAAAAAAGTTGATTCTGATGAGTTACACAAGCCTGTTCTTGTAGAATCTGAGATTACTGAAGGTGAAGAAATCTATGGTGATGATGTTGGTACCGTAGAGGCCTTTGTCAATGCCATTTCTGGTTGTATTAGTGGGAATTCTATGAGATTGCATGGTAGTGTGGTCTCTTGTGTTATAGAAATCCTTATAGATTTCGGGAGCACACACAACTTCTTGAATCCTTTAGTGGTCTAAGAAGCTAAGTTAATTATCATAAAAGATTCCAATTTGTAAGTGAGGGTGGCCAATGGTGATAAGATTTTGAGTCAAGGCAGTGGGGAGGAAATGCTTAAGATCCAGGGATCAAAGTTTTCACAAAATTTGACTTAAATCCTTTCATGTTTTAACTTTGGGAGGATGTGATATAGTGCTCGAGGTCCAGTGGTTAAAGACCTTAGGCTCTATTACTTGGAACTTTATTGATATGTCAATGAGTTTTGAGTGGGAGGTCAAGTGGTTAAGTTGCAAGGCTTGAATTCTGCCAGTGTGCATATGATGACTGGTGCTAAAGGATTTAAGTCAGATTTTGTGAGTAAGCAACTGTTGCAGTTGATGCCTGTGGAGCAAAAATGTAATGAGATATGTTCTGAAGGGCCAATGTTTGAGTTGCTCAAGGAATTCAGTGATGTTTTTGTTGAACCTGTTAGATTGCCACTAAGAAGAGCTTTCAACCACCCAATTAATTTGAAGGATGGTGCCTCTCTTATTTCAGTTCGATCATACAAGTATCCTCACTACCAAAAATCTAAAATAGAAAAAATTGTCCATAAATTGTTGCAATCTGGAGTAGTGAGACCAAGCCAAAGTCCATTTTCTTCACTTGTGTTATTGGTTAAGAAATCTGATAGTATTTGGCATATGTGTATAAATTATAGATCCCTTAACCAAGAAACCATCAAAGATAAATTCTCAATACCTGTCATTGATGAACTGTTTAGGGCTCGAGTTTTTTCAAAACTGGATTTAAGGGTTGGATACCATCAAATTAGGATGAGGGAGGGGGATATTAAAAAAATAGCCTTTAGAATTCATAAAGGCTATTATGAGTTCTTGGTGATACCATTTGGGCTCACCAATGCCCCTGCCACCTTTTAAGTCTTGATGAACCACATCTTCAAACCTTTTTTGAGAATGTTTGTTTTGGTATTTTTTTATGACATCTTAGTGTATAGTAGAGATGTCGATAATCATTTGTTGCATGTTAAAGCTGTATTGGGCATATTGAGGCAGCACACCCTCTATGCAAAGATGTCCAAATGCAAGTTTGGAGTGCATGAAATAGAGTATTTGGGCCACATAATATCTGGAAAGGGGGTACAAACAGATTCTGCAAAGACAACAACTATGGTCCAATGGTCTGTTCTTAAAACCTTGAAATCATTAAGAGATTTTTTAGAATTAACAAGTTATTATAGAAAACTCATACAATGTTATGGATCTATAGCAGCACCTCTAATAGATTTGTTGAAAAAGAACTCTTTTTGTTGGATTGACAAAGTTGTTGCTACATTTGAGTTGTTGAAAGCAGCTATTAGTAATCCTCCTGTGTTGAGATTGTCAGATTTCACTAAAGTATTCACCATTGAGTGTGATGCTTCTGGTGTGGGGCTTAGGGCAGTCTTGATGTAAGATTCTCAACCTAATGCCTTTTATAATAAAGCTTTGAAGGGAAAAACACTATTGTTGTCAACATATGAGAAAGAGCTTTTAGCTCTAATGTCTCTTGTCCAGAGATAGAGGCTTTACTTATTGAACTATCCCTTTAAGATAAAATATGATTAACAAGTTTTGAAGATTTTGGTAGAACAAAAAATTGACACTGAGTCACAGTATTAGTGGGTATCCAAACTGTTTGGCTATGACTTTTTCAGTTGATTACAAGAGGGGAAAAGAGAACTTACTAGCTGATGCTCTCTCGAGAAGAAATGAGGAAGAACAAGCAATGGTTGCAATGATTTTATTTCCAACTCCCTTGTGGATTGAAGAGCTGAAAGGGAGTTAGTGTCCAAAGTTTTCTGATTTAGTTACGAAGTTGCAGCAAGGTGAGGAAGGGCCTAAGCATTTCTCTATTCAACAAGGTTTGTTGTTGAGAAATGGTAAATTGGTAGTCATTCCTTCTTCTTCAATTCACTCCAAGATTTTGCAGTACATCCACAATAATCCACAAGCAGGTCATTTGGGTTATCACAAGACTTTGCAGAGGGTAAGAAGAGATTTTTGGTGGGAGGGTATGAGGAAAGATGTTAGAAGATTGGTGAGATAGTGTGAGATTTGTCAAGTCAGCAAGAGTGAAACTCTGTAGTACCCTGGTCTTCTACAGCCATTGTCTATAACTGAATCTCCATGGCTAGACATATTCATGGATTTCATTAATGGCTTACCTCTTTCAAATGGGTTTTTTGTGGTGGACAGGTTGACCAAGTTTGCCCATTTCTTTACTCTTTCACATCCTTATACAGGTGCTAAGGTAGCTCAAGTATTTTTTGCTAGGGTATTCAAGTTGCATGCATGGGCTAACTAGATCAATTGTTTTAGATCGAGATGCAGTATTCACTAGTTCCTTTTGGAGACAATTATTTTAGCTGCAATGAGTGTCTTTGAATTTCAGTTCCTCCTACCATCCTTAATTAGATGGTCAAACAGAAGCCTTGAATAAGTTGATATGAACCCGTGTGAATGGAATCCCTTGAGCTCATAATCAATTTAAAAACTCACCCAAGAAAGCCAAAAATTTAAAGAGGTCCATGTTGGTGCCTATCATAAGTGCTTAGAAGGGTACTTAAGGTGTTATTGCAATTAGAAACCTAAGGAATGAACTTCATGGTTACCAATGGCTGAGTGGTGTTACAACACTACTGTGCATTCTTCCATTAAAATCACCCCATTTGAAGCCCTTTATAAGTATGACCCTCCTAAGTTGTTGGCTTATGTGCAAGGTACATCCTCTAATGATGCTGTTGATGGGCAGTTAAAGTCAAGGGAAGAATTATTGAGCTTACTGAGAGATAACATGAAGAAGGCACAACATAAAATGAGATTTTATGCTGACAGAAACAGAAGTGAAAGATCTTTCCAAGAGGGAGATTGGGTCTTCTTGAGACTCCAACATTATAGGCAGAAAACAGTAGCAATAAGACACAATATAAAGCTAGATCCAAGATTTTATGGCCTTTTCCAGATTGTGTAGAAGTTGAGGCCTGTAGCTTACAAACTTAATCTGCCTAGCTCATCTAAAATATATCCAGTTTTCTATGTTTCACGTTTAAAGAGGAAAACTGGTCAGAATATTGTACACTTGCCAACATTATCCCTACTGATTCTAGTGGACAACTACAACCTGAGCCTCAACAAATACTGGATAGACGAATGCAAAAGAGGGGCAATCATGCTGTGATAGAAGTGCTTGTGAGTTGGGTGGGAACTGCAGTCGAGAATTCATCTTGGGAGAGCTTGTGGAAGTTAAGGCAACTCTACCCACATCTGGTGGGAACTGTGCTCTGAAAATGTGTTCTAGTTGAATGCCTTGTGGACAAGTCCTTTAAGAGGGGGAGAATGTAAACTGTGTTTTGGTTGAAGGCTATGGAGGGAAGTGTGTAGCAGATAGCAGAAGGAGGAAAGAGTCATAGGTAACTGAACTAACAGTTGTTTCCAAATGGGGCGTTTTGCTCCTTTAATGAAACAGTGCGTGTCATGGCGAGTCTGAAGAATTGAAGATTAATCGATAGGGTGCGTTGTGTTGCAGCTTTCAGTGGAGACTCGAGGCCGTTTAAGGACAAGTTGAGCGACGTCGTTTTTTCCTATTTGCTTTTAATAGAAGATTTAGTTAGTTAGTTGTGTTAGTTGCAGAAGTTTGTAGTATAAATGGGAACTCTCTTGTATTCACACGGATATCTTGATCATTTTGCTTAAACTGGATTGTTTAGGAGCTTTGGAGATTGCTCGGAAATCTCTTCAAGGAATTGAAGTAGATTCTTGGTCCATCATCTTGTTCTTGCTCATTTGTTCTTTATTCTGCATAGCATTTGCACAATTGTTATCTGTTCAATTGGGTTCTTGTTCGTGTTGATGTTAGAGCAGGAAGAGGGTACGCCATAGTAATGTACACCATGTTTGTAAAAGTCATTTTGATTGTTGTATTTTTCATTTTCACTTAAATCCAGATAAATGATTATTGAAAATTAGAAATAAAGAACGTTTTTAGATTGAAAGATATTGTTTAAATAGATAGAAATTAAAGTTCTTTTTTTTTTCTTAAAAAAAAAAAGTGATAATCTTTTAAAAGACCAATATACGATCAATCAAACGAAGTTGAAAATGACAAAAAAATATATATAAACACATAAATAGAACTTTACAGTAATTATTGAATATCGATAAGATTAATGCTGATTGCCAAATTAACAACAGAGACGATCATGCATAGATGAGTCGGATTTTCTTTCAACCTAAGTTATAGATCAATTAGGCCGACAAAATTCTTTTGATCATAGTTTTACACACGACCCTGCATCTTATTGCCAGGATTTGTAAGTATGCATATGTGTCCAACTTCTTGCAACTAAAATCCAATAAATATTCATTATTTTTATCGTATTATATGTACTAAAATCCAATAAATATTCAGCCATGTATTCACATTTATTTATATTATTGTACTATGAATAAATTCCAATAAATATTCTGCCATTCATATTTTTATATATATATATATATCTAGTACTCATGTATTATAAATACCAGCTTGAAGTACTCCATGCAAGTTGCATGCAAAATTCTATTTTGACTGTAAGATATATTTTATAATAAAAGTAATTTTATAATCTGACGAACTACATCAACCTACGTCAGTTTGTGGAATTACTTTTATGTAATCTTAGACATAATATTGAACTTTTGTTGTAAAATTTGTATTTTTTTTTCCATTTTGCTTTCTTTTAATCTTTCATTAAATGATAGAACATTCTATTATTAATATTAACCCTCCATTTTTTTTCTAGGTGTAATTTTTTAAAAAATGATAAAATAAAAATGCACAAATATTTAAAAATAAAATAAATAAATATATTCAAGTTGAGTACCAACGTGGCTCCCAAGTTTAGGGACTGCCTAGCTAGGAGAAATAAAAGGAAAATTAAATTTTCACGACTAGAAATATTAAAAAAAAAAAAAAAAAAAAAAGAAAAGAAAATGGATCACGCCTACTCTTGTAGTTATTAATGACTTTGATCTTGTGAAGCAAGCAAGACATAGGATGCTCTGGAATCTTCCTGATCTTGGATAGATACTCTTTTCCTAGTTAGCAGTCTTTGTAAAGTCCATCCTGGCGGCTTTCTCTTCAGTTTTAATAAATTAGTGATTTATTTCCAAGAAGAAGTAACCAGGAAAGGTTTTTCTGAGGTAGATCGTGAAGAACTCAACTTTAAAAAAGGTTTTTCTAATGCATGTCGTTGTCGGTGGTTGAGTTTTATTATTCTATTACTACTACAGCAAGCAGCATATTCCTCTACATGACGCATGATGTTTCTGGCAACAGAAAAGCTTGTATACCGCAATAGTTGACCGCTATAATGTTCCGTCGAGATTTATTTATTTAATATTTAAAGAAGTAATTTTAAATATATGGACGTATTTTTTTAATATATTTAAAAATATATTAACATATTTTTTTATTTTTTAAAAATATTAAAAAAATAAAAAATAACTAACCGTATAAACGGCGGCAGAATGAGACCGCTCCTTGACAAACTTATTGAAAAACAATGAGAGAAAAAGAGCGAGCTTTGCTACACTCCAGATGACAAAAAAAGATGGAGTTGGTTCGATTGTGTAATCTAGATTCTTTTCAGGATACTTCACTATTTATTTTATTTTATCTAATTATTATAATTTTTTAAATTTTAATATAAAATAAAATAAATAATTTAATATTTTTAAATTATAAAATAAAAATAAAAATATATTATAATAATATTTTATTTAACTTTTTAATTTTAATTTCTTTTCATTTCATCTTATATCATGTACGAAAAGAAACGAGGCCTTAGGAGTTGATGATTTTGATGGGTACGTACGACACTGACTTTCGAAGCTGCGAAAACTTTGGGGCTAAGGGAGGATTAATAGAAACAGCGTTATGGAGCATATATGCATGCACTCATGTTTACATACTCAAAATACTGTAGTAAAAGAGTGCCTATAACCGCATAATTGTTGTCGTAAAGAAAGTCAATTAGATTAGTATCTAATAATTTTAAGAGAAATATATTTGTAGTCATGAAATGTTGCACAAACGCTGCGTAATCTCTTTAAAAAAATAAATAAATACAGGACTCACATGAAAGAAAATTATTTTTTTAATAGTAAACCTCATTTTTTTTCAAATCGATTGTGTGGCGTTTATGTACTTTACGACTGTATGTAGCATTACTCTAATTTTAAAGCTTTTAGATAGTATCATGACTTCTAAGCTTTTAGAATTAGCTTTTATTAAGTAGCTTTGTCTTAATGATCATGATCTTGTTCGATCTCTAAGATGTAAATGATGGATAACTTAAACAATGTGAAATGTTCGGATTTTGAAGAAAACCAAAATAGATAGGTTAAGAGTCTTTAATCTTGATTATGAGGGATATATATGTAAATCTATCATTTTCTATAAATATATTGCCTCCCACTAGAAAACGAGTTTTGCATAAGAGAGCCCAACAATTTTGTCGTCAAGATACAACGCTATCTGTTTGTAGAGTGTAGATTAAAAATTCTAAATCAGAGTACCTTTGGGCAGTTTCCTCTTCTTTTACCTCGCAGAGACCCAAGTGGTTGGGAGCTACCTTTTTTGCAAGGATGGTTAATGGGTCAAAGCCAAGCTAGTCTTACTTCAATGTTGCCTCTATCTGTCGTCAGTGGGTTTGTTTTTCGTCTATCCTGTAGTGGGAGAGAAATCGGGCTGGGGCATATGATAGATAAAGTGTTAGGCCTACGTGGAGGTTACCCATTGGAGGGCTGCTGTTTGGAGTAAAACAACCCGACCGGTTTTAAGATTGACTCATTCTAAATACTATACTATACTAGAATAGAAAGTTTTGTATATATAACAAATTAAAGGAAATAAACAAGAAAAAGAAAAAGGAAAAGAAAAAGTTATGTTTGAATTAAAGTATTTATATAACTAAAAAATAGCTAATGAGTATTAAAAAACAGTTTGAATTATTATTAATATATAGCAGTTATGCTGGTTTAGAATAATTTTATTTTGAACGTATAATACGAAGCATCAAACTGTATTAATCGTGTGTTTGTAATTCTATGTGTACAGATCTGGAGTTTGTACCAAACTGTGTTGGTGTCATGTAACAGACCGTGTGCTTGTAATGTCTGAATTGGTCACTGATTAATTAATGAATGTAGAGATGTATTTTCTGTTAAAAAAAAAAAGAAAAGAAAAAAGAAATTGTTGCAGGGTGTAATCGGTCGGTCTTGGTGGAAGACTTCCAACCAGACATTCGATCCACCAAAAGTCTAGACCAAACCGGATCAATATAATCTTTGGACTGGAACAAACCGATAACACCTCAGTCTTAATGGAGTGTTTCGGTTTGGGTCTTTTTTTCTATTTTCTTTTTCAAGTTTTTGACAAAAAACTATATAAAATGATAAAAGAAAATAATTAAGGGAATGATTTAATCTAAATTGTCTAATTAATTATATATATATACTTAACTAATTAAGTATTTTAATTGACTATTTAAAATTTGGTCTGTCAAGGGTGAAAAAACCCCATCCCGACAACCGAATTTCCTTACTTTCTTGAGTCAAGACCGAACAATTCTTTAATTGGTCTGGTCGGTTTTTTCGGTTTAGATGAAAAACCTTAACTTACACCCCTACAAGCAAAATCTCTAGTAAAAACCCAAGTAAAGCCCAACTAGTTACAGTAAAAAGACAATTATTTGGACTAGCAATAAAACTTTTGAAAAACAAAATTTTGGCAGTTCGAAATTGATAAGAAAAGAAAGCACCATGCCCAGCTGCAACAATATTTTCCAAGCCATCAGCAAGAGAATTACCTTCCCTATAATTATTATGTCAAAAGGAAATTAAAGGGTATAAAGCACTAACCAATTAATGTCATTCATTCTACAGCTCTAAATACTTTCATGATAGAGCTTTGTATGGCTGTCATTCGATTATTGGTCCTTATTTTATAATAAAAATAATTTTATAATCTGATGAATTATATGAAGTCACATTAGTTTGTAATATTATTTTTATATAATCTCTTTGTGGTTAGAATACTTCTCATTCTATCATCAGTGGCACCATGATCATCACCATCATTGTCAAAACAATCGCCCGTTGTTGTTATCACCACCGTCCCTTATCACTACCAACATCACCACATCATAAAAATCACTTTTACCAATATGCTCATGACCATATGATATTGGGATCTCTTAATTTTAATTACCATAAAACAAAACAATTGGGAAATCTCAAAACTAAAACCGTACGCATTACAAAACATGGTAATTATAAAGAGATGGGACCACAGTTTTTGTTCTTTTTCACTTCAATTATTTGTCTCGTTTCTTTTCGAAATTGTGACTTTGCAAGTGGGGTCTTACGTCACGTGTGACCTAACGTATAAGCGAATGCCCAAGATTGTTGTTGCCTTGTTGGCGTCTTCCCCTCTCTCTTGGACAAGGGTCAAGTATGTTTTATGTCATTCTCCCACAACCTTTTCCAATACGCTTCCAAACAAAATTGCATTAATTGCGGTCTTCTTTGCATACTAATTTAAGGCTATGATATTTAGAAAAAGGATGGTGCTCTAGGGCGCCGGCGGCCCAACGTTTATTGCTAGGTACCGCAAGTTATAAATTTATTGTATTTTTTCTTTTGATTTTGTTTCGAGTATTTTTTTTAACATTCTTAATTATTAAAAAAAAATATATATATATATAATTTCACTCATAATCACTTCTCTAACCATTAGGTAAAAATTAAAAAAATTAAAATACATGAATAGTATGATTGAGTGGTAAATTTGAGGGGCTCCACTAACGATAGACCGAAAGGTCTACCGGAAAAATGATATTTAAGGGAAAAATAACCATCTAAAACCATTCGGTGCATTTCTTTGATGTCTATGTAGAAGGGCCCGTGCATTTATTAATATCTGTTTCAAAATCCTCAAAAGCCTAAACCTTCTTTTGATTTTCATTTTTCATCTCAAACCATCAAATGTTTCAATTACATACTCTAAAAATAAACGTATTTTTTTAAATTAAACCCGTGATTTGATTGTTAAGATGGTGCCATGTGGTAGATTATTCTATGATCTTACATCCAGATATGATATATGCGCAACATTGGGCTTTCCAAATAATAATGGCTACCCATGGGTTTGCCACATCACTCGAGCTGAGTCCCAGATCAGAGTTATCTGGCTTTCTTTTTCGCTTCTCAGGCCTTCAATAAATTGGATAGGGCCCTTTTTGACGAACTTGGTCCATTTGAAAACGACATGTCGCATGCTTTTACAATCTCTACAAACATCTAAACAAGTTCCAAACGCAAGGCATTTGGATGCTATTTATGCTTGTTCAAAAGAACTTTGGATATGTTACTTGGAAGCACATAAATTCGTTTTACGTGATTTCTTTACCAAACTAACTTTCGAATCTCCCACAAATATGTGTGTTTAAATAGAAGGACAAAAATGACAAATCACACACTGGTTAAATGAAGATGTGAGATGTGAGACTCCCTTATAACATTTCTCAATTTAGAATCACCAAGAAACGCCAAACATAAATTCCTTCTTAAAACCTCCCATGGATCCGTAATAAGCAAGTATTTAATGATAAAATTAAGTTATTAGAAATAACTTAAACCTCCTTCAAATACAAAGATTCGGAATTAAACTTCAATTATATTGTAGCCGTGCCACTTCAACAAGACTTCTAGCTTCCTAGAGTTCTCTACATAACATAGATACACATGAATAGAGATAAACATGACTCAATGCTTTCTTGTGAGGTTTAGATCAGGAGAAGTGCTATAATTATAAAAGATTCCATAGAAGTAAATCTATAAAATGTCATCCTTTCATATAATACGTTAAATCTACTTTACAATAAAAGTAACTTTACAATCCAATGTATCACATTAAGACACGTCAGTTTGCAAATTTATTTTTATAAGATATTTTTGTAACTAAAACATATCTCTTAGATCAGACTCTAGAATCAACATCTTTGGCTGCGAGCAATGACTTCTTGCAGACAATCCATATGAAGAACAAGTTTTAACATCATTGAAGTCAAAGGATCTCTCATGGATTATTCTCTAGAAGAGAAACCATGAGAATCTCAAACTATTCCAATGGCCTTTTCAATTGTGATTTCTCATGATTGCTAAGGCTATGCATCCGGATTCGGATATCCGGGTCGGTCTGGATCCGGGTCCGAATTTAAAAAAACGGACGGATATCCGTCCGGATAAACTGGATTTGAAATCCGAGCAGATATTCGGATTTGGCTCCAGATATCCGGTTTCCAACCGGAAATCCGGATTTACTTTTTTTTTCCTTAAAAAAAGACTTTTCAACACTTTTCAAAAGGTTTTTTCATCCAAATTTGAACCAATATCCAGATTTTATACCATGTTTCTTTATTTTTTTTAAATATATGTTTTTAACACTTTTAAAACGCTTTATTTAAAAAAAAAAACTTTTTAACACTTTTCAAAAGACTTCTTTATAGGCTTTTATGTTTATTATTTTTTATAGGCATTTTTTTATATAATGAATATATTTTAGGCATTTTTTTAAACCTTTTTTTTTATTGCCTATTCCAATTTTTATAAAACAAAATAAATAATAATAGACATCAACATATACAATACATTACATTATTGTTTACAAGGAACAAATAGTGAAAAATTTAAAAGCAGCAGTCAAGAACTGTGGAAGAACATCATTTGAAGTCAAGCCCCCCTATCCTCTTCATTGTGAGCTGTGGGAAACAAAGAACTGGAAATCAAGAAATTAGTAAAAAATCATATCCCAACTGATATGCATATATATTAGAGAAAAAAATGAGATAGTGAGAAAGCATAATAAACACAATCTTTCTCTTCATCTTTCACATCCCATCATTGCCTTCTCTAAAAGCTCATCTCAGAGAAACAGAAAGAAAATTAATGGTGTGAAGAAATGTAGTTCGTAGTTTGAGTCATATGGACAGTTTTCTCAGAGAAATAAAGAGAATTATTAAGCTGTTTTATGGGGCATGTAACATGAAAGGAACTGGATTTGCATAACTAATATACTATAACTGATATAGAATACAAGATTTTGGTGAAACATATCGAGCAGGATGGTTCAGAATGTTGTTTACTTGATGCTTTATTTTTATGAATAAAGCAATATATGATGAAGCAGAAATAAAGATTTTGCCTCCTTATAAGTAACTCATGATCATGAGGTAGCTCCAAATGAAACCTGCAGAAAAATCTTAGGAATTATGGTTTGGAGATAAGTGCAGCACCTAACCCAAATTATATGCATATATATTAGAGGAAAAATGAGATAGTGTGAAGAAATCTATACTATGAAATTTCAAAAACCCCATAAAACGTTCAAATCTAGAATGGCAACCAAGATTCACAAACCAAATAGTTATGGAGTCAAACAAAAACAAAATCCCAAATCTAATATATCCATATCTATATTTAAAAAGCGCGAGATGCTCACATAGATATGAATGGACTTATTTTAAGTGACAGTGGTGGGTAAGAAGACAAGAAGGCCAAAGTGAAATAAATAAGAGAATGCCGTCTCATTAATGGAAAAAAAAATCAATGGTAAATTGGCCCCCNTAAGAGAACATCTTATGTCCAAAAAAACACACAAATTACAAAGTTCAAGGTGATTTCAAGTCCTAGAAAATAAATTACTTGTGGAAAGAACTGGATTAGAGTCTAATTGGAGAGTTTGAGATACCAGTTAATTCGAGATTTAAATTACAAAATTAAAAAGAGAAAAGCGTTCATGACAAAGTAGTCAGAAAATTCATACCAAGTATAAAAGAAAAACCTGTTCAAATTCATAAAACTGTTTTTTTCATACTCTTAAGAAGATTCAAGAATTTTAGATGGAGTTAGAAGAAAATCAAATAAAAACATAAACCCAGATCTAATCTATCCATAAAATCATAAATATCACGCAGACGTTTTCCAACCCCAAGCTTAAAATGTTCCTCAACAGAGCAAAATATTAGATCCAATGGTCCAAAAAGAAACAATCTCAAAGCCATATCATTCAAACTCTCCCAGCAATCAAACACAAAGGGAGTTAGAGCTTAAACTTGGGGAATAGCGAGAATAGGCTTTTGGGTCTTCTTTACTACTTGCGATTTGGGTGTTTTCAGCCATTTTCTTGTTAGGTCAAAATTGATTTGGATTAGCATGTGGGGTTGGTTTGGAGGTGGCAGTGAAAACAAAGCAAGTAAAAATGAGGGGTTTCAAGTTTATATATATAAATAAATTTGCAAAATCAGATCTTGTCTTCTCGTTCTAGGTTACAAAATTTGCAGACTCGACTAGGGTTTCACTTTTCACCATCTCTATAAAAAGACCTAGATTAAACGAACCAAAAGCAGGTCAATGACTCTCTTACCCATTTTTAAACGAACCAAAAACGAACCAACAACTCACACAAATCCAAACCCACTTACTCAAATCCAAAGTGCATCTAACTTTACACACAACATAAAAATATCTATACAAACAGAGAGAGAGAGAGAGAGAGATGAACATACAGTAGGTTTTGGAGTTGAGAGAGAGAGATGGGGCTCGTAGAATTGACGCTCGCAGTGACGACTAGCGGCTAGGGTTTAACTTTTCAGCTCAGTTGAGATAAAGGGGCTCTGAGCCTTCGAGGACTCGAGTGAAATGAGAGGTAGAGAGGCGCTCTAGGGGTGCAAACTAGTGACGGCAGAGCTAGGGTTTCATTGTTCAGAGACGCACAGAAATGAGAATGAAAGTCGAGGGGTCGAAGGAATGAGGATTAAATCACAGAAACGAGTACAAATGACGGCGGTTAAAATCAAAATCAGTGTTTTTAAAAATAAGCAGAAGGTTACGAAAACCGAATTTAAAACCGGATCTAGGAGGGTACGAAATTTTTTTACTCACCCGGGTTTAATCTGGGCAGATAACCGCTCGGATCCACCCGGATTCCGGGTTTCGGATCGGACCGAAAAAAATCTAGCCCGGTTGAACACCCTTAATAATTGCGGATTAATGTCAACAATTTGGTGCACAAAATGTATTTTCTATAGTATTGCTTCCTTGATGAAATACTCTACATGACACAACCACTAGGCTTTGTTTGTTCGCAGCTATCAAATGATCATATTATAAGCTGCAAATTGCCATCGATGGCTTGAAACAAGCTCCGCGTGAATGGGTTCCCGTTGTTGAGCTTAAGGTTGATTAAAATTGTTCTTTCTTCTTCTAAGGTCGACCCTTATTCCTCCTTTTCACCAGCATATTGAGATTTTTATTATGCATTTCTTCAGGCTTGTCATGAACAACAATGTAGACTGTTCACCCAGGTTCTAGCTTGGGTACCCGAGTGTATCTGAACTGGAGCTCGGGTTTCAAATTCGGGCCAAAACTTAGATGAATCTAGATTTTTTGAAACCTGAAAATCTGGATTTTAGATTGTACACGTTTTTTCTTTTTAATAAAGTCATATATGTTATGAAAATCTTTTTCAAGAAAAAAATAATGTTAAGTATGGAGATTTTCCCCTTAAGGCCCATATGGCCCTATTAAGCCTGGCTCAGGACAAAAAGCCGCGAACTCGGCCTACAAGGAGAATCCCCTGTACATAACCTGTAGGAGGGATGTTGTTGTAGGAATGAGACTCGTCGATCTGAGGCCCCTCGGGTAGTGTCCAGCCATCGAGTGCCTGCCCCCACAACAAGTGTGACATACTGAAGGCCGTTGATCTACTAACAGGAGATGCATGAATGGATTAAGAGAAATGCAAACTAAGAGCGGAAGGTGGGAGAACCACGCTGCATTAATGACTTTGCCACCCGAACAACACCCCACATTAATGACGCCGCCGCTAAGCCATGCCACATTAATGAGGCTGCCGCAGAGCCATGCCGCATTTAATGATTATGACAAAATGACTAGTATGGGAAACCCGGACCTCGTGAAAGCAAGCATGATTTGCTCTTCAGACCTGTAATATAAATAGCTAATCCTAGGTATGAGGAAATTTTATCCGATCCCTAAACTTTTTTACTTATTTACTACACTCTAATTTTACTAACTTTGGCATCGGAGGTTTCCCAGCTCCAAGGCCGCCCTCTCAAAGCCGCGTTATATTCTTCTCTATGTAGAGCCCATTTTCGAAGACCTAAATTGTTGGAGCTTAGTCGAAGGGTATGCGAAACACGATGTCAACAGTGGCGCTGTCTGTGAAATCCTAATAGATCTTGCGTGTCATTCCCATGCTTGCGACAACCCGATCCGAACAACTCAGGAGAAACATGGGAGACTCCGTGGAAACAAGGCTAAAGCCATGGAGGAGTAGGTGACAAAACTGACTGGCGAAGTGGAAACACTCCTCAAGGAGAACGCAGAACTCAAAAAACCCCAACCTGAGCAAGAGGACTGGGAGGCTAGTGACATTGAGCAAGTGGGGTCCCGAAACACGCAAGCAGGATCCAAGAAGGAAGAGGAGCAGAAACACATGCAGGACGAGCTCCGTAGCCTCAAGGGGAAGTATGAGGAAATAGCGTAGAAAGTGGATACGTCATCGACGGTTATATGATTTTTTTTAGAAGAGCCGGTAGTCACATACCTAGTGGCTCCGTCCCAAATTTATTAATAAAAACTCTTACTTGTGGCGGAGGAATACTGTGGTAACATCATTACACTTGGGGGTTTATAAGATATAATGCTATAAACTAATCCAAAACCAAGCGTCAAAACAAGCCAAAAAAATAAAAAATAAAACCAACCAAAATCAAATTCTAACAAGCCTAAAACAAACATCAAGACTTGAAAAAAAAAAAAAGAAAAAAAGAAAAAGAAACTAAACAAGCCTATTTTCTTCTCAAAAAATGCAAGTTGCCCTTATCAAGTCTAAAAAAACCTCTAGCCTCCCTTGAAAGGTCCAACGTAGAAGAATAGATAACATTATTCCCTCTAGCACCCGACTTAGCTAGCACATCAGCAACCGCATTGCACTCCCATGTCTACAAGTGAAACGAACCTGACTAAGATAACTCATAATTCTTCCCAAAAGTCTTCTAGATACCACAAACCACACCTTTGCTTTCCAATCCAATCTATAATCAATTTTGAATCCATCTTAATCTCAATAGCATCAAAACCCATACGCTTGGCATGCCTCAAACCAAAAGGTAAGCCCATCACCTTCGCATGATTATTAGAGCCGGAACCAATAGTTGTCGAAAACCCTACACATAACTCCTCATTATGATCACGTATAACACCTCCAACTTCTAAAGCCCCGGAGTTGCCCAAAGAGCAGTCATCAACATTAAGTTTAAACCATCCAGGCTTCAGTTTCACCCACCTAATAATCCTATTACCCTCATACGAGTGCTCGAGATAGGAAGATGCAAAGATTGTAGTAAATCTTCATCCCTTTTGCTGAGATTTTTTTGATCTTTAAATTTTAAAGCTACCCATGATAACCAATATTTAATAGAAAACCATACTGTATCAATAGACTCAACAGTACCCTCCATTTGAGCCTTAAAATGCCTCCACCACAAACGCCAAGTGATAATAATAGGAAGAAGACCAAGAATCTGGCCTTGGCAGGATGAGCATTTGGCCCTACGAAACCAACACGCCATCCACTCATTCCAAGTTCTACCCATCAAATTTGACATTCCTAATTGAAGACCAGCTCAGCTCCATATTTGTGAGGCAAACTCACCCACAGCCAGGACATGATCCTGATCTTCATAGCCACCCAAAAAACAACAATCACACTTTGAGACCAAAGTAATGCCCACTATTCACAGTCTATCATCCACATGAAGGCAACCATGCAAAGCTTTCCACATTAAAACTGACATTTTTTTGGGAATAAAAGGATGCCAAGTTCAATTCATCCACGGGATTATAGGTGAACGAGTACGAAGGCAATCCCAAGCACTTTTGGTTGAAAACTTGCCATCCACCTTAGGAACCCAAATAAGAACATCTTCCCCATTTTTTAAATTGTCCAATTTTTCAAGCAAACTATCCGTGTTTCCAAACCCACCAGTCTTTGGAAAAGATCAATATTCCATCCATCTCCAGACTTACACTCTGCCAGAGTTAGAGAAGGAAGATTAGTAATCTGCTGTTGATCACATAAAGTACCCTCCCCAATATTCCATCCATCTTATATGATTTAGCCCAAAATAAAACAAATAAGCAAGAATGGGAGAATTCCAATGGCATATCTAAAATACATGATCAATATAAAGTAATTAGAATTATTCTATTTGTCAGAAATCAAGTCTTTGGGCTTAAATCATATAAGCCACGTGATAACTATATCTTATATTGCTTGTAAAACTCCAAATTAAGATGTACCAAACGAGCGCGCCATGCGAGGTGCTAATCCACCTAAAATCAAATGGTGTTAAATAAGCCACAATCAAGTTTTTTTATAGCATTCAACATCGCACTCCACAAGCCTGTTATTAGAGCAATTGCATTAAGTAGTATTGTGGCCACACACCAAAAACCCCTTCCAAATGATAACACGTCCGTGACCTTTGACTCTGATATCAACCCTTGGATTGTTGAGCTGCCAATTCACCTAAAGTCGTCTAAATAGCGCTCAAATGTTTTATGACATTTAACATCGCACCCTACATACCATATTTCATGCTCTAATGTTTCAACCAACTTTTTAGATTCAAAACCAGCCAGTCATTACTTAGTTATGACAAGTTTGGGTTAAAAAAGTTATTACAATAAAAAAAATCTAAACCATTTTTGCTATAAGTCATCACAAGAATTTTGGAGCACACCTAGAGACGTAAAAAATCTCAAGTCTTTTACTTCACTACCATTACAAGAAAATTATTTATTTGCGATCAGTTAATTTTAACGAAATGGCTATTTACAATTAAAATTAATTGTAAATAATCTTTTAATTGTAATAAATTAGTCATAAAAGTCCATTTTTCTTATAGTATATAATTATATATATACGTACGTGCGATAAGTGAATCTATAATATTGGACTGTTGAACAACAAAATATTTGAATCAAGCTCAAGAGTCCTTTTGTGTTCTTTGTTTAGAGTATTGATCGTCATTTTATTTTTCATTATTTCATCTTCTTTTGAAATTGCATCAAATAATTATTGAAGAACTATTAATTAATTTCATTGATCTATCAATTATTTTCTGTCACATCATACAATTGTAAAGAAAATGGTACCGATGATTACAAGGCAGAGAAATAAAAAAATATTCCTTTATTTTATCTATCAACAATGAGATCATTGTACGAATCCGACTCGAGGGTGGCCAAATACAAATTCAGGCTTGAGGTAAGATTTAAATAAATCATTTTTAATTATAATAAAAGATAAATATAAATCATTATATTAAATATGTTTCAAAATTTTCTTAAAAATGAGACTTTATTTAAATTTTTTGCATAAAAATTGTAAATTTATATTTAATACTACAATTTAAAATAAGGTTTCATTGTAAATTTTGTATCTCTATTTAGTAAGAGCTTAGAAAATGTTATTTAAAATATAAATTATTTATTATATTAAATATAAAATTTAGTATAATGGAGCGCTAGCGTTGCACACAATAAAAAATATAAAAATATTTAATTTTTATTTAATAATTTTTTTATATTAAAAAAGGATAAAATAAAAGCATCACACTTTTATTTTTAGGTGCCTTGTAAGTGAGGTAACTAAGTAATTTATAAGTTGCAATCCTCGTCTATTTTATAAGTTGTCTAAAAAATCCAAATAATTAATTAATATAACTAAATCTCTTGTTATATATTTTTAGTTCTTCATTTTTCCAGTTTTATGGGGTTGAATTGTCTTTGAGTGAGATCCATGCATGCATGCAGCAAATCAATCTACGCAGCCCTTCGAGTCACTCGGGGTGTAATCATCTATACATATAGTTCATGAACAGTTGAGCTAAAACGCATCTCTTTACCAACAGACTTGTTAAAGGAGCATTTGGTATGTAGCATATTTTTCCGCTAGGGATTGTGATGGCAAAAATCCTCAATTCCGTGAGAAAAATTCTTTTTCCACAAATTTTAATTGTAAGCAGCTCGTGGCCGAAACTCTTTTCCTACGCACACATATACACCGTGTGTGTGTTTTATTCATTCTTACCCGATTCCAATGTTTTTTTTCTCCCAAAAAGTGATGCAAGTTTTGAATCCTTGTCATTAATTTTATGTCATAAATGAATAATTTGAATTTTGATGCGCGTAAATAAATTACAAAAAAAAAAAAAAAACAAACTAAATAACCTAGGTATTTAGTTGACCATCATCATAAATTTCACAATGAAGACTTCCATTGGAAATGACCGGAAAAAACTAATTTAATTGGTATTTGTTAGGAAATAATTATAAACGATATTCAAGATCATAGGAGGTTTTATATCAATTTTCTTCTAATTTATCAGATATATGGTAATTTGCCGGAACTCGTCTCGCTTACTTGAGAAATTAAGCGGCGTTTGGATAGTGAGATGAGATGAGATGAGATGGTTTTAGATAAAAGTTGAAAGTTGAATAAAATATTATTAGAATATTATTTTTTAATATTATTATTATTTTGAGATTTGAAAAAATTGAATTGTTTATTGTATTTTATGTGAAAATTTATAAAAATTATAATGATGAGATAAGATGAGATGGTTTTGGTATCTAAACCTAGCCGGTATACAAGAGTCAATTGTGGGCATAAATTATATATCTAAATTAAATAATAAAATCTATCTCTTCCATCATATTAAATTTTTAAGACAAGTAGTGATTTCATATGATATCAGAGTAGAGATCTTGAGTTCGAACCCTGACTCTACACTCAACTCCATTTAATCAAATATTTTAAATGTTGGGCCTATTCATTAAGGGGGAGTCTAGCCACACATGAAATGTTGTGAAAAACACACACCAACGATGACAAATGAAGTAAAGCAAGCACACGATCAAGCAAACACATGATAAACAATTTATATGGTTCGGCAACTTGCCTACGCCCATAGAGTTGCATAAATCATATTGACCAGAGGAGATTACAATCACTCAATCTCAACTCACTCTCTTTAGGGCTTTTACTCTCTCATACACTATGCACTCACTTGACTATTGTTCCCTCTAAAAAATATACTGAAAATCGTACATCGCAAGTCAAATATTATATATTTATAGTAAATGGCGTTGGAAACCCTAATTCTAAAAAAGTACATCATTCGCTCGAGCGGCATGTCAAGTGTGCCTCGAGCGAACAAGCAATCAACATTGACTTGAGTGGGGTGTCAAGCGTTGCTTGAGTGAACACTAGGTTTGTGTCTCGCTCAAGCCCACTGTCGTGCGAGACTCGAGCGAACTCACGGGTTGAGCCTCGCTTGAACCCATTGTTGATTGCAGCTCAAGCGAACTCACGAATTGAGTTTCACTTAAGCGAACACTAGGATTTGTGTCTCGTTAGAGCAAACTTTCTGTTTCTTGATTTTCTGCTCACAAACTAGGCTCCACGTACTGATTCCTGCCCAAGCCCTAACACCTCTACTGCTAACAAATCCCATCTTCAAGCCATAAGACGTATTGAAGTCGAGCTTGACTTCAATCTCTTACGTACATCGCTCTTAGTCAGCATATCCATTGGGTGATTCACAACTACTATTATACTTGGAGTATCCAGTCTCAAACGGATCTTGGTAACCTTAGCCAACTTCCCTACGCTTACATGAGGAACGACAAAGCCAACTCCTTTTGACTTTCTCATATGTTTCGCGCGATCAAATCTACCTTTTTGTACTATTGTATTTCCCTGCACATCACTAGACCTTGATATTAAATACAAAGAGTTAGATCTCTTACCATGCGTTATGACTAGCGCACCCTTATTAACCGTTGTTATCAAGCTGTCCCACATAGATCAAGTTTTTTTTCAGATTTAAAATGTGTCTGACTTGCTGTAAAGTCCACATGCCCCTGTTTGGAAGTGTGATGTACATATCATCCAGTGTCTCTCCACTAGACGTGTACATCTTTCCAAGATCACCATCAACATTATTTTGTATGATCTCTCGATGTGAGGTGCAATAGAACAAAGCCCCTGAGTCCAACACCCAATCATCAATCGAGATGTGCACTGCAACAGTTAAAGTATCATATATTTCTTCAGCCAGTACATTTAGCGCATCATCCTTAGCACTTTCTTGAGAATCAAAATCAAAATCAGCGCTCTGCTTTCATCATTAAACTTAATCTCTTCAGAGGACAGTTCATTTGTGATCGTATCAAATTTATTCAAGTGCAGAGCTACAGACATACATTATGATATCCTCAGATTAAACAACTTCTTCATCAGGCGCAATTTGTTATTCACTGATGACTTTTCATACATACCCGACGAAGCTGTCAGGAGATTCGTCGTGGTTCTGGCCTTACAAACATTGTGTGCCACTGTTCTAGACAAGGTCAGTTGACCAATCCCCAAAACCTGTCGATCTAATAGAGTCTAGTTAGCATCATCCATACTTTTCGACTTATTTCCCAATAGTGAAAGATGGAGCCTCTTCTCATAGAGATAGTCCTCGATCTGCATCTTCTAGTACCCAAAATCAGTATCGTTAAACTTCTCGATCTCGGGTGCTTTCACTTTATCTCCAGCCATCGTTCTCCTTCAGATCCGACCCTGACTCTTGATACCAGTTGTTGTGAAAAACACAACACCAATGATGACAAACAAAGTAAAGTAAGCACACGTTTGACAACTTGCTTACGTACATAGAGTTGCATAAATCTTATTGACCAGAAGAGATTACAATTACTCAATCTCAACTGACTTTCTCTAGGACTTTTGCTCTCTCACACTCTATGCACTTACTTGACTATTGCTACTCTCACACTCTATGCACTTACTTGACTATTGCTCTCTCTAAAAAATATGTTGAAAATCGTACATCATAAGTCACATATTACATATTTATGATAAACGATGCTAGAAACCCTAATTCTGGCAAAGATACGTCTTTCACTCGAGCAGCGTATCAAGTGCACATTGAGCGAATAACCAATCAACATTGGCTTGAGGGGGGTATCGAGTTTGGCTTGAGGGAATTACACTAGGATTTGTGTCTTGCTTGAGCCCACTGCTGCGCGAGACTTGAGCGAACTCACAGGTTGAACTTCGTTGGAGCATATTCACGGGTTGAGCTTCGCGAAGCTCCACCCGCTTGAGCAAACTTACGGGTCGAGCTTTTCTCGAGCGCTAGGTCGAGTGACAGTCGAGCAGACTTTCTATTTCTCGATGTTTTGCTTACAAACCAGGCTCCACAACAACCCAACATTAAAGGGAGTGTTAATCTATAAATTAAATAATAAAATTTACATGTTCTCGTTAACTTAAAGCTTTTAAGACGAGTAATATTACTCATCATTTGAATTCTCATAATCTAAATTCTCATCATCCTATGATGTGACATTAGATGATATAAGATTATTTATTTCACTTATAAATCTATCATCTAATATCACATTATGATATGATGAGAAAATGAATAATAATAGATTTTTTCATTTATATATAGTTTACTTCTATAACTTGCAAAACATACGTACAAATATATATGCACGCCGCTGACGTGGTGGCTAGACATTAAAAATCAAACCATAACCTCCAATACATGCGTGCCACACGTTCGATGCTAATACGTGCTTATATACGAGTTGTTAAAGGAAAAGACAAGTAGTCATAAGTATTTAATTTCTTTTAACCTTTTTCAGTAGTGTACTTGATCTTGCTTGCTATAGATCATATATGCTAGTCATTGTCATTGATGGAGGCTTAGAGAGCAATGAAGGGATAAATGCTTTGTCTTAGTATATATGCATAAACTTATAATCATCCTTCTTATTCATCCCATTCAATGCGAATCATTGCTCAAATTCCCATATTATTTGTCATCATACGTAGTCATTTTTTTTTTTCCAAGTTAGGTAGCAATATTGCTTGAGTCTACGTACGTTCTCATGAATCTCTCTTTTTTATGGATGAATATATATATATATTTATATATATAGTTATATCTAAGGTCTTGTTTAGATTTAGAAAATATTTTATTTTATCAATTTTTTTAAATTCTCATATAAAATATAATAAATAATTTAATTTTTTTTAAATCATAATTTAATTTTTTTAATTTTTAAAATAATAATAATATTAAAAAATAATATTCTAATAATATATTTTTTTAACTTTTATCTTTCATTTAAAACTATCTTATATTATTTCTAAATCCAACCTACCCTAATTCTTGCCTAACAGCCCACACAAGCAAAGACATAGTCATTGCCAATTATTCCAAATCATTATAAGTATCACACCATTTTAACAAGATAAAATCCCACCAATATTGCATACTCTCTCTCTCTCTCTCTCTCTCTCTACATACCTTTTCTTGCAATCTAAGCCTTGTGTCCATTTATATCCCGAAAGCCCAATACACACAACTGTGGTCTGCGATC
>QEOT01009568.1:31927-129714 GCA_003123785.1 Pterocarya stenoptera
AGCTTACAAAAAAAAACCATGTAATTTTGCTCTCCTTTTATATTTCAGTGTGCTCTAAGAAATAATGTTTTGTATTTAGTAATACTGTCGGTATTTTCAGTACTTCTTGTCCCTCTTTCTCCTACTCACGCATTATTAATCTCAAGTTACATCCATGAAGTCAAGGCCGAAAGGTATTTTTGTAGCTTTGTTTGTTGTTAACAGCAAGCGCAGGAATGCAAGGAAAAAGTAAAGGTAGTACTTGTTGTACTAAGTTTCCACAGCTTTCCAAAGCTAAGGGACATTATAATTATGATACATTATAGGCGTGGTAATTATATATAATTTTGGGTAGGGTTGGTTTTTATGTTGTTTGTAATATGTCCCAATCTTATGTTTTCAATTATGTCAAGTTAATTCGGTGCGACCTGAACCCGATGTGTGATATTTTAGAGGTGGCAATTGAGAGTTAATTTGTAGAGTTTTAGAGTGTGGAAGTTATTCTTTAAACAAACGGTAGTGTTAGTGTGCCGCCCAACTTTGATCGCTGGGCGTGCCCACTAATACAAATTTTACTTTTTATTTTTTTTATTTAAATTTTTTTAAACATATTTAAATATTTTTAAAAAATAAAAAATACACAAATACACTAATAGTCATTTCCTTAATTAATAAATAAAAGAAAAAAAATTAAATATATAAGCAGTCAAAATGAAGAGACAAAATGAGGTGGTATAATAATATTATTCTTAAATAAAATAGGCAAATTTAAAACTTACATAAAAAAATTATTTTTTAATAGTGGGTTCTATTTTTATTTTTTTTAACGAATTTACATATTTTAAAACTATATCTAACAATACTTGTTACAATCAATGAATAAGATACAAATTGAATTATTGATATAAAAACCATAGTTATAGATAGATATAAAACTTTAATATTTTTTTTTTCCTTTGTTTATGGTCCGTTGGACCGTTACTATGTTTTTTATTTAACCAACCCTCTCCTCTAACGTATTTTGACCACACAGCTGTATACTGAAAAGCCAAGTAAATAAAATAAATAATGATGAGTGGAATGGGGACGAAAAAACGGGCCAAAAGGTCTCGCCGACGCTGGGTAATCACGTTTTTGTACGTTGACGTCGTGATTGCCGGTTACGATATGTGTTTAGAGGATTAGGTATAGTTTTGGTACAAAATCGATGAGCTGCATATAACGTTGAATCAGTCAGCAATTACTGCATCATCCCATATGGCTGAATCATCACAACACCTGCAAGTATGTCTCAGTCTACGTGCCACACACTGTTTCGAGCATCAATAATCAATATATCCTAAAATTTATGTATGAATATATAAATATGAGAAGTGTTATATGTATTTTCAGTTTTATTTATACTTTTATTTATAAAATTTATTTTATTAGTTTTCTTTTGAAATTCAAATTTTGATTTTTAAATTTTATGATTTTCAATATATCAATAATTGACATGTAAAAAATTAAGTTTTTCGTAAGTTTTTCTTAAATACATTTAACATTTTTCTATAAAAATATATCTATAAAATGAGTCATATAATATTTACTAAAGAATTTCGTAAACGATGTTATGGCTCCGTTTGAATAATGAAAATATTTCATCTCATTTCATAATTATAATTTTTTTAAATTTTTACATAAAATATAATAAACAATTTAACTTTTTTAAATCCTAAAATAATAATAATATTCTAACAATATTTTATTTAATTTTAACTTTCATCTAAAACTATGTCATCTCATCATAATATCCAAACCGCACTATATGTTTTAAAAATTGATTTTGTCTGTTCTTGTGCTGGTTTGAAAAGCACACAACCCACATCACTTAAATGGTAAGATTTGATTTGTAAGATTTAAATTTTATTTTTCAAATTAAATTATTCTATGTAAAAATTTTACTATATATACTTTACACACTGAATTAATAATAAAATTTTTCTTAGAAATTTAAACCCATCTCATATATTTATCTCTGTGGCTTGAAAAGTTTTAAGTGAGAAAAGTTTATATATTTTTGTGCTTCTTAATTAACGCATGCAGGATTCCTTACCGGTAAAATAGAAGCCAATTTGCCTTGGATTCTCTTTGGCAATGATAGAAGAGACCATAGACCAGACAAAGATTCTATTCTATGATGTATCTAAGAAGGAAAATGATAGTATAATTCTTAAATATGTTTATTAAATGTGTCCATTCATATATATATATTTTTTTATTTTCTTAATAATTAAGAAAGTGACTATCAATAAATTTATATATATTTTTAATTTTTTTTAATGGTTAAGGATGTTTAAACAATTCTTAAAAATAAAAAAAACTTATTTATACTGGTGTGTATATTTAGAGTGCACATTTTGTGCACCCTAGCATTGCCCATCTAAAAAATCTGTGTCCAATTAAAAAGTGAAAAAACTTATTTGCACAATCTTTTATATACTTTTTACATTAGGTTCCATTTATTCTTTATATAAATATATATATAAATAAATATATATAAAGCAACAGCTACAACTAAACTCTACACCAAATACTGGACCATACCAATTACTGCTGACCCATTCAACATTTCTTTGCGATTTCCATCCTGTAAAGCCCATTGAGGGCATTGCACTTTTTGTTTTCTTTTAATAATAAAGTTCCGACTAATTTCAGATGTAAATAAACCTTTGGAAATAAACTTTCTACAAATATACTTTGAATAATAACATTCTTTATCAACTTCTATGTGGGAAACAAAAAAAAAAAAAAAACTCAAAATACCTTTGAACTTTTGAATGAGAAAGATATATCTATAATCACCCGTTGTGGATAAATTTCATACATACTCTTTGCACGGGTGACATGACATGATTTGACATGGATCTGAAAAAACGAAAGAGGTATAATTTTAAACCTCTTTTTATAAATCAAATTTTGTCATATCAATAATCGACGTTAAAGAAGCGTTCTCCTTGCCGACCTGTTGGCAAAAGGACCCTCCCTAACATGTGACACAAAAGAAAAAACTGATCAGATTGGATGGGGAATGTTATTTGTGGTGTCAAATGCATGGATGGGCAAGAATGGGCGTGAAAACAAGACAAAGATATAGTAATCATAACAGCCACCAAACCCACTGGTTTTGCTGAAACTTGCACTCTACGGAGATCATCAATACTCTTTGCTAAAACTTCTTTAGCTCCAATGGGACTCATGATCAACACCTTCAAGCATGGAGATTTGAGACCTGATATGATCATGACCCAGCAAATTCAAAGCACGCTGACAGTAACATGCATAAGTTGCTGTCGGGCCCAGGCAACTATTGATCATAAACAAAGTGAAATTTACACTTTCTTTCGTTTTAAGTTTCCCTTTGCTAACGAGGGGGAAAAGGAGGAAAAAAAGAACGCAGATCGATTTTCTTCTCCAGAGAGTGCTTAATAATTTCAATTTTCAGTTAGTTTTCGTAGCATCAAATTTAACTTGGAAAAAGATTTCTGAATTTGAGTGCTTTGTCGAATATAAAATACTTATTTCAGGTATAATTAAATGTTCAATATTCAATAATTCTAAGATTAAAATATTGATATTATTTATTGGGTCTAAATTATATTTAATGAGTCATATTGAATAAGCCCATTAGTAATAAATTATTGAAATTGATTAAGAGCATGTTTGGGATTGAGTTTGAAAGCTTAAAAAGTGCTTTTAACTGTTTAAAAACTCTTTTAAAGAAAAAATAATATGTTTGGTAAATTTATAAAAAGTGCTTTAATCACTTAAAAAAGTTGAAAGTCTACTTTTTTTAAAAAGTATCAAATTGAAGCTTTTATCGAAAAACTCATGCAGATAACTGTATATTTGTAAAAAATTAATATAACTAACTTAAAAGTTTAATAAACAGTAAACAGCTTTTGAAGTATAGAGCTTATTATTTAAGTTATAAGCTATAAGCCCTAAACTTATAAGCTATATTTTCCACCACAATCTCAAACATGCACTAAGTGTTTTAATTAGGCTTAATAACTAGGTTAAATCCCATTTATTATTTATTGAACGAGTTAGACTCCTTTTAGAATTTAAAGATTGGCTATTAGAAATTTATTTCAATTTAAAATCATTACAAATTGAAGTCTCTTATGCAGTCTCAATTACTGACAATCCTTTATTAAATAAACTATTAGATCATGTTTTTAAATTTAAACTCTTTTTTTAAATGATCACGACCAAGTCTAACTCAAATTTGTTGACACCCTCTCTCAAATCTCTCTATAAATATTTTCCCTTCCGTGTGTTATTTGACAAAATCATAAACTTCTTAAATTCAAACTCTCTTTTTGAATAGAGTAGTTCTACTCTGCTGCTTGAGTAGCACTACTTCAAGTGACCGTTAGGCTAAATTGATATTTTCATTTATAAATTTTTTTTTATTCATATCTTTTTATCATTTAAAAACATTTTAAAAAAATATTAAAAAAATCAATACACTAATAGTTACTTCCTTAACTATTAAGTAAATAAAAAAATTAAAAATAAAATAAAATACATGAGGTGTCAAAATGAGGAGGCAAGTTGAGTGGGCAAAGTAACATTTTTCTTTTGAATAATCGCGACCGAGTCCAACTTGAACTAATTGGTATCCTCTCCAAAATCTCTTTATAAATTTCCTTTTGTGTGTTATTTGAAAAAACCATAAATCTCCGTAACTGTAGTGGCCGAACCCAAGATACTTTCTCTCTCACATTTGTTTTCTCTCAAGCTCTCAGTTAAACTATTTCTCTTTCTAGCCAATACCGAGCCCAAATTAGTCCCGCCCCGAAAATATTGCATTAGCACTACAAGGTAAGTAATTTGATCATAAATTAGGATTAACATACGTTAGCTAGTTATATTTTTGTTGTTATTATTATTATTAAAGCCATTTTTTTGGAAGCCAATATTTATGTTTTACTCATGTTGTGATATCTGCAAGCACATTATTCGTCATAACTCATGATCATGTTTCATTCTCCATATTATAGTTTTGTATGTATTATGCATCTCACATTGTATAAGATACGTAAGTTTTCCTAAGATAAAGTATAAGATAAAGATCAGATAAATCAGATGGTCATTTAGATGCATAGTACAAATGCAATCAGGGTGGATGTGCAAGCCACAGACTCAAGCGTGGTCCACTATTGTATTTTATCATATTAGATCAGCGGTTTCCTTTGTGGCAACAGGATGTAATATCGATACACAACCTTATACATAGGGTTAAGTGTGTTGGCCAGTCAGACATGTCAAATAATTCAGATCAGTCAATATACCAGAAATATTTTCAAGTCATGCATCTCATCAACATATTTATGAACAATTATGATTTTAATTCTCAGCATAAAATTTTTTATGAAAATCTTATGTTAAGTATGTTTACATTATGATGAGTTTCCTATTGAGTCATCGACTCATTTTAGCTCGTTTTTATGTTTTTAAACCATCATAGGTCAGAATATTTATGAAGGTAGAGCTGCAGGACAAGACTTAGTTCATGGAGGCGTGACAGTGACCTAGATCATGTACATAGATTTTAAATTATGATTTTATGACACGGACTTTGAGAAATTTTTAATAAATACTTTCGTGCACTCCTTTTTATGATCTCAGTATTTTTAATAAAGAACGATTTTATAAAATCTTTGTTTCTGGCGCAATTATAAAAAATATTTTAAAGTTAAGTTCAGTAATAGCACATCGATTCTCCAAAATTTTCTAAAAATGATTTTATTCGTAATCCTGGAGAGCGGGGTGTTACATTTCTCCTTCTCAAAATCGAGACTTAAAAAAAGAATTCTACTTGAGATTGATGATCATCAAACTACTTATTAAAAACTCAAAAGAAAAAAAAAAAAAAAAAAAAGAGGGTAAAAAGCTCAAGTGCTCCACTCTGTACTGGGTTTGTGGCAATCATCATACGAATGAATTGCCACGGCCTTGTTATTTTTTAACTCTTTATGCTTGACAGGTGAAATGAATTGTCTAATGAATACTATCTCAAAATGATAGCTTCTTCCACTGTAAATACAGGTCGCAGAGGGAAGGCCAAAGAGCCAGCCCTAAGGACTTGGATCACTTGTTTTACCTTTGTCTATTTTCTGATCGTATACTGCATGGAATAGGATCCTCAAGCGAAAGGGATAATTGCATTTAGAATAAAACATGGGATATTTTTTTTATGTTTTACTTTTACCCTAACGAAATACTGTTAATTTCACATGTCTTTTGCCATAAATGCAGTGTACCATAGAACAGTATAAGTTGGGAGGAGAGCTAGCTGTTAGAAGTCGAAGGCAGCCAAAAACCCAAAACGAAAGACATGGATTTGAAGCTGGAGGTACTGTCAACGAACCCTCCTCGACAATCAGGTGGAGAAGTCGATACAGAAGAGAGTTTTGAGTTCTTTATTTTGGATGAGAGATCACCAGGCATTGTAGAACACTTCCAAACATCCTGTTTTATAAGTTCTGTAAATAATGTCCTCATTAAATAATTCCAAACTTCTAAGATTTTTAGAAGTTGATAGCAGCCAAAACCCAATCCAAAATACATGGAACCAGAGGAGCAATCAACAAAGTATTCACAGTTAGGGAAGAACCACCATTTAGACTTTTTTGGGTGAAGTCAATTTAGCGAAAGAGTTTCCCTTTTTGTTATTGGCAAAAATAGGAGGGGGCGACCGGAGTAGCTTCCCTACTTGGACGTGATCATAATAGCACCTTGCTGAGAATTGATAGGGATCTAGATGGTGAGAAGCCATAAGTATTCTGACGCAGACATAATAGAGATTAATTTCGATGATTAGTTTCAACGGATGATCAACATAGAAAAGACAAAAGATTCACCCAAAACATAAAGAAAACTCAGAATAATATTGATTAATAGTAAAATTTAAAAGTATTTTATGAAGCCCATAAATCAGACTTTAATAGTTGCAAAATTTGAAATTATGAAAATTTTTCTAAAAATGGAAAAATCTAAATTATCGTATGAAAAATTAATATATAAATAAACAAGAATCCTATAAAAAAATTTGGTCAAAATCAAAATTAGAATCACTTCCAAACTTGAAACCAAATATTTACTAACAATGCAAGAATGGGCATAAATATATGATTTGAGGGAAATTAACTAATATTGTCCTTAGTCCAAGGAAGATATTAAGTTTTTCCTTCCATATTTGTACAAAGGAAAATGCTAGTATGCTGCCTGAGTTTGCTCCCTCATTTTAGCTGCTCATGTATTTATTTTTTTAAAGTTTTTTTACTTAATGATTAAGAAAGTGATTTTTAGTGTATTGATATTTTTTTTATTTTTAAAAATATTAAAATATGTAAAAAAACAAAGAAGATAAAAAAAAAAAAAANGAACCAGAGGAGCAATCAACAAAGTATTCACAGTTAGGGAAGAACCACCATTTAGACTTTTTTGGGTGAAGTCAATTTAGCGAAAGAGTTTCCCTTTTTGTTATTGGCAAAAATAGGAGGGGGCGACCGGAGTAGCTTCCCTACTTGGACGTGATCATAATAGCACCTTGCTGAGAATTGATAGGGATCTAGATGGTGAGAAGCCATAAGTATTCTGACGCAGACATAATAGAGATTAATTTCGATGATTAGTTTCAACGGATGATCAACATAGAAAAGACAAAAGATTCACCCAAAACATAAAGAAAACTCAGAATAATATTGATTAATAGTAAAATTTAAAAGTATTTTATGAAGCCCATAAATCAGACTTTAATAGTTGCAAAATTTGAAATTATGAAAATTTTTCTAAAAATGGAAAAATCTAAATTATCGTATGAAAAATTAATATATAAATAAACAAGAATCCTATAAAAAAATTTGGTCAAAATCAAAATTAGAATCACTTCCAAACTTGAAACCAAATATTTACTAACAATGCAAGAATGGGCATAAATATATGATTTGAGGGAAATTAACTAATATTGTCCTTAGTCCAAGGAAGATATTAAGTTTTTCCTTCCATATTTGTACAAAGGAAAATGCTAGTATGCTGCCTGAGTTTGCTCCCTCATTTTAGCTGCTCATGTATTTATTTTTTTAAAGTTTTTTTACTTAATGATTAAGAAAGTGATTTTTAGTGTATTGATATTTTTTTTATTTTTAAAAATATTAAAATATGTAAAAAAACAAAGAAGATAAAAAAAAAAAAAAAGATTTTGTGCTAGTGGGTATGCCTAGCAGTCAAAGCTGGGCAGCACGCCAGCATGACTCTTTACAAATTCATCTTCTTAAAGTAGTATTCCAATGTAATCAACGTAGAATCTAGACCTAAATACCCTATATCAATTTGAATTTCCATCATACTCCCTCAAATCGGGTTTGAGCCATAGTTTATGCCCCAACCCCATCAGGAAATTCAATGAATTTTTAGGTGACTAAAATTAATAGTATAAGGAGAATCCATTCTACCATGTCTTGAAACTTTGAAAGGCTATTATGCACCGCTTCACAACGCGTGGCAACCAACCAACTAGGGATTCAGTTAAACGGGAAGACCTTGGACTATAGATGGGGAGGCCTTTTGTCGTTCCTTTCTTTTTCCCTTGCTGGACAAGGGCCATCTGAACTTTCGTTTTAGAGCAAGAACCTTTTGAGTTTTGAGTCTAGTCCAAGGTCTTCTCAGTTTTTATGTGTTTCCTTCTTTTTCCCATGACGGGCTTGAAATAACTCAAAAAACACCATTTTGGGCTGGAAATCTTAAAAGCCTAGTGGGGAAGGAGAGTGGGTCTAATTCGTCTGAAACCCCAACCTCTGAAGAGAAAAATCTGGAAAGGTTTGCAAATGAGGGCCACATTTAAATTACACTTTGTGGCATGAAAAAGAGCTTAAACCGTCGCTCTAAGCTTTGAAACGAACCAAAACAAAAGGGCTGACGGGGGCTTTCGAGCCCCAAATTTGAGGTGCATTAGGCCTCTCCACTCTCCATGCAAGCTGCCCGCCACAGTAACATCAAATCAAAATTTTGAGGCTAGATTTTCATGTTCCTCGGATTTTGAAGGGTACCCTTCGAGGTTTTCTTCGATTCTGCCTCTACTTTTTTGTTCTACCTTCCTTTGGGTTTCTTTGATTTCTAACTCGATCTTTCTCCCTTCGTTCGGTTTGCGTAGGAAGGCAAAACATTTCTCCAAAGCTTACAGTTTTTTGTTCTTGGTCTGTAGGTTTGCATTATAGGTAATGATACCGGTACTACCCGTCTACTACCCAAGCTTCAAAAAGCCTGTCAGAAGCTCAAGTAACATGCCTCCTGTCTCCCGTTCGTGCCCACGCCAGCCTTTCAGAAGTTCAACTTGACCTAAATCCCTCTCCTCCAACCAAAAGCCCCCCTGTAAAGGCACCGAAAAGGGTACGGGTCTACTCTCGCATACGAACTCTCTCCCTCTAAAACACCCACTTTGCAAAACAGTAGTTAGAAACATTTATCGAGATTCTCCACATCATACCTCCTTTGCCTTTATTATTGAGTATGTCCGTGGTTATGCAGCACTGCCGGTGCTATTTGGTAATGGAGGTGTGGTGTGGAGATTCTCTTTCCTTCTTATCTATTCATTTCAGCTTGTTTCTAACAAAGGACTATTACAGATGAAGGTTTTCTAATTGTTTCGAATTGAAATTCTTGTGCTAGTTCAGTTAACTTATTCTCGATCAATGTTTCTAAATACTGCTTTTATTGTTAGTGGTTGCTCTCCAAAGGTGGCTTGAGAGTGTGTGTGTGTGAGATAAAGTAGACCCATACCCTTTTTGGTACTGTTTAGGTTGGCTTCTAGTTGAACCGAGCTTCAGAGGCTGGCGTGGGCACGAAGGGGGAAACAGGGAACGTGGGCATGAAGGGGGGAGACGAGAGCTAGAGTTGTGTTACTTAGCTTCTAACAGAGTTTTTGAATAGGAAAATCATATACGCCCCGCTCGTATATCCTGCTCCCACTTCCCGCTTGACGTGAAATCCCACGTTGTAAGCATTTAAAAATTAAAAAATAAATCCTTCGCCTTCAGCAAGAGAAACCCATCCCGACTTGCCACCTCCATCTCCATTTCGTAAAGCCTTCAACAAGAGAAACCCATCCCGTGAAGCCGCCTCCATCTCCATTTCATCTTCAACCTTCTTCGTCTTTAAGTAAGTTAAACTCATCACCAAGAGAAACCCATCCCACGAAGAGAAACCCATCCAGAAACCAGTTCGTCTTCAAGCCAAAGAAGATCAGGGCTTACGAGCATACAAAAATTGGTTTGGCAACCTTATCGTGTACATGCTAGATCGGCTGGACCCTTCCTATTTATTATTGGTTTAGTCAGTTTTTGTTTGTGTGCGCATTTTAAGCCAAAATGCCTTTAAGGTTGTTGCATTTTTTTAGGGCAAAGCACATAAATTTGTGATTTATACAAAAATGTCCCAGTACTTAAGGCAAGCACTTTTCGTTTGTGTTGGCCTTTATTGGATTGGATAGAGACTTGGGAGATGGTGTCATGGCATCAGCGAGGAGCTGAGAGAAGGACCTGAGTCGTTGGTGTCGGAGAAGAAACTGGAGACGAGGGTCATGGGTCCTGGGTTGAAGTCGAGCCCAGCAAGCCCCGCCCACCACTGCCATTGTTGAAGATCGTATCAAAGGAGGAACGCGGTGGGAGAGTGATGGTAGGGAGAGAAGAAAGAGAAGAAGAAGAAGGAACTGGCGATTTGGAAGGTTCCAATACCGAAGGCACTGCTGCAGAAGTCGACGGCAGAGAGTGTTCGTTCTGAGCCATTTATTTTAGCAAACAGAAAAGTCAAAATTCAATCTGTGTTCTCGCATCTCTATGTGTTTCTTTGGCTATTACATCTATGATCTATCTATCAATCTGTGTTTTGGCTTTTGCTTTTCTGTGGATTCTCAAAATTCAGCAAAAACGAAAAGTCAACGCTAATATCCCTTCATTTCTTCCTTCCTTTAACCGTGCTTGCAACAAGCCGAATACCTCTGTTTTAGCCCCACAAAAACAAAGCACAAACTCATTCCCCATACAACACACTTGCACCACCACTGCCCACTTTCGTCTTCCTTTTTTTTATTTGCCATTTTTGCTTCCTCTTTTTTTTTCTTCCCATTTCGTCTTCCCCCTCGATCACCTCGCCCGACGCGGCACCATTTTTTACCCCGTCATCGACTCAAGAAGTCTAGCAAAAATTGGTCTTCACGTAGCTTTCTCTCTCTTCATGTGTTTCTTTCAAGTACCTGAAGGTGGGATTGGCCACTCTTTTGGCAAGAATCCTAGGAAATCATGATGTGTTGAATTCTGAGACCTGAGCTTCACCTTGAAAACTTGAGTGTCTTGCGCCATGCATCTGGCTAACTAAAGTCCAGTGGGTTGGTGGGGGGAGACAAAATGGGTAGAAAAAAAAAGGAGAAAAAAAAAAGAAATGGGTTGGACGGGAAAGACGAAATGGACTCTGGGGGAAGACGAAATAGAAGGAAAGGAAACACAAAATGTTTTCCAAAGAGGGAAGACGAAACGGGAAGTGAGGAAAAAAAAAGAAGTGCATGCAACCGTGGGATGTCACGTCAAGCGAGAAGCAAAAATGGGAAGTTGGAACGGTGACTGTAGCATTACCCTTTTGATTAAGTAGAGGAAAAGAAAAATAAAAGAAAGCCACATGGGCATGGGTAGCAGAAAGATAATAAGGGTATCATTACCCTTTCATTGTTTTGTTTAGTTTGGTTTGGCCAAACTAACTGCAACCGACCGGCTAGGCCAGACAAACCTGAACTGACCTCATTACGGTTGGCGTTAGTTGACATTACCACTTGATGCTATTCCGATCTGTGCTACAAGGGGTTTTACCATGCGGTTTGGTGTCCCCTAAAGGTCGATTTTGCAGCCCTAGCCATAGAAGTGGTAATTCCCTATGATCAACAAAATCAACCAATACCATATATGCTTGTCATAACAGAGCTCGATTAATGCTCATGACACTTTGTTTCTTTTGATTTCCCAAAGGAATTCTGCACGCCGGAGTAGGGACAAAAGTCCCCCTGCCAGGACGGGAAAGCATGCTAGTTTGCATTCCTTGGAACATTTCGACCCCTAGCACTTACCAATGCCATGACCAAGAAGGTGAAGCAGTTTCTAAATACAAAGGAGTCTTGATATCCACATGGACAACACAATTTTGACATTGTAAGAATGACCTGTGGTAGCAAACAATAATTTCAGATTTCATCAAAGCTTAAAAGCCATAACACTACTACTCTCTAGGTTGCAAAGAAAAAGAATCTCTACCTTAATCAAAGAAATGACAACATCAAGATCACTTGAAATAGCTAAAAATTTAATGAAGAGCAGCAATTAATTCATTCTTCTACTTCCGCTAAGGGGCACTCAGGATTCCAGACATCAATGTAAGATATCAAAATCTCGAGGCTGCTTATAAATATAATGGTATGACAAACCATTATACAAAGGCATGACACTGCTGCCTTAAGTACCCTTTCTCAACCAAGCTCTTAAAAGCAAATCTACTACATGCACAAAGTCCTTTTATAAATGATTATAGGGCAACTGCTTGTTACACCATCTACATGCAAATGTTAAAAAGGGATTATGTCTCATGCTAGCCACCCCACCAAACAGGCCATATAAGTTGTGCAAGTACCATTTCTCTCTTAAAATCCATGATCATGTTCGGCCATTTAGGTCAGTAGACATTCTGACGGTATCGAATAAAAAATATTATCGAAAGGGAGGACTAAGCAAACCTACCACAATTAGAAAAAAATGAAAAAACTTACAAAACAAACACTAGGAATGATAGCACTTGTTCTGCCTAATAGCCTAGGCTGACTGCCAAATATCAAATGTGAACCGAATGGAGGAAGAACAAAAATGTGGTTTCAAACTATCACCATTTTTGCAATATGCACCGTAAACTATCATAACTAACACCTGGCACCCTAAACTACTAAATTTAGGTAAGTTACACTGTCGGGTAAGAACACCTTATGCATGCATCTAAGTTCACAAAATACTTTGCAAACGAAAGATAGATATTTATTTTTTAATCCTTGCAATCAATAGATAAATATGAAACCCGTTCAAAGGTTTTATGGACATAACATGAATTTACATGCTGCACTACAAACTTGTCTCAATGCATAGAAACACTCACATCAACATGGACACCTATTTTCAGATTCATAAGCAACCAAAAAATACATAAACATATGAAACAACAATGTTTGATCTGTGCGGCAAAGTTCAGGAAAGTAATTGAAGAAGATTTTCCGTATATGGATTTTATTTAACCACGCACATGATGCAGAACCAGAAAACTCAATGGTTACAAACACTGGCACCCTGTTAAATCAAGTCTATCAAGTAACAATCATAAGGCAAATAATACAACGCTAGTCGTGCAATAATTATCAAAAAACATAAAGCCAAATGGCAAAGAACAATGGAATAAGAAGTACAAAGAACATGATTCGAGCTCACCTATATCTATATGGCATGATTCATTACCATTTTTATGAAATGAAAAATGGAATTTTAGATGATCAGACATACAGGTACCGTCCCTTAAACATGAGTTAATATAACAGATTTAAAAAGAAAAGAAAAGGAGAGTGCAAAACAGAAGGAACAGCAACCTGACCCAGAAATTCTATCCGTAAATCTGCTAAAAACGTCACAAATAGTCCCACACTTTGCTGCAGAAAGATTCCATAAAGGGAAGGCCAGTAAGAATCTCGTCCCACTACCGACCCAATTCAGAGCTCGAACTCTTCATCCCTAAGAGCTAACTCGGCAGCATCTTCTTCCTCCTCGTCGAGAACAAAGTACTCATTCTTCTCCACAGGCCTAAACATATAGAAGATCACCAAATAGAACGCGAGGCTAGCAATCTCCTCGGCCGCATAACTCACCCACTGATACTTATAAGCCGCAATCGTCCTAAGCGCAAACACGACGATCCGCGTGAAATACAAGTACCCGATCACAACCATGTAAAACTGCCTAAAAAGAGTCAACTTGGCCAAGTTCCTCGCGGCCTTCCCGTCGGTCTTCGAGGTCTCCCTCAGCGACCGAATCGACCACACGATCGGGAATATGATTGCGCAGCAGCAAATAATGTCCACCAGCAAGAAAACCTGGTTCCAGGTCACCCAATCCTTAATAAACGGCCCGGTCTCGCCAATGACGACTGACGCAATGTTTGCCAGGACCTGAAGCGGGATCACAATCATCAACACTTTCTTCTCCTTCTCCTGCAAGAAGGGCTTCAAGAAGGACCAACCAGTCCCGATCAAAACGATGACGGTGAAGAGCAGGACCACCCTGATGAACTGGAAGATATAGAACAACACGTCCCAGCCGTGCGGCGTGCCCGTGACCTTCACGTAATGCTTGTCCTCGGCGGCGCAGATCAGATTGAGAGCCTTCATGAGCAGCAACCCTGCCATGAGGAGATGGATCCGGTGGACGGAGCGCTTGTTGGTGTAGCAGAGGTAGATCCAGAAGGCTAAGAAGGCGAAATAGGCGAGGGAGAAGAAGAAGAAGAGGGTGGGGAGGTGGGTGAGGCCTGCTGAGAGGTAGTCCCGGGAGTCGTCAAGGTCGAGGTTGTAGAGCTCGGTGCGCACGTCCATGGAGACGGAAGACTCCCGTGCGCAATTGGCGAAGAAGAGGGAGTACTCGTTGGGGGAGGTGACAGGGTAGGAATGGCTGAAGGAGGATGCGGGAGGGGGGGAGAGGTCTCGGAAGGTGAAGAGGTGGGAAGCGTAATGGGAGTCGAGGACGCAGAGCTGGGGGTTCTGGCGGATCTCGAGGAGGACCTGGAGAAGGGACTCGTCGGAGAGGAGGAAGAAACCGAGGCGAGAAGGGTCGGGAGCGGAGAGGGAGGAGGGGATGGATACGGATACGGAGGAGACGGCGATTGAGACATGACCGGTATGGGTGAAGCCGAATTTCTCGAAGACGATCATGGGGCGGGTGTCGGAGGTTATGGTTAGGGTTTTGATCTCGCCGGAGGAGGGCGAGAAGAGAAGGAGGAAGAAGAAGACGGAGAAGGCGAAGAAGGAGGCCGTTTTCGTCATTTTGTGGGGCGTGATGGTGGTGGAGGTGGAGGACTACTGAGGAGGAGAGGATTGAGGTTGATCGGTCAATTGGAGTGGTGAGCAGTTGGGGGAATGAAAGAAAGAAAGATGGGGGCAGAGAAGGATCCGAAGCGATAGTGGATGGAGGAAATTAATGAGTTTCGTCCACTTTACGATAATGTCCACTTTGACAATATGCGTGGGCCCACGTGGTTGGTCCCAACCAACCGTCTCCGGCCGAGGCCGACGACAATCTCTATAATTTTTGTTTCTGTTTTAGCTTAAGCATCTTTTGTTTAGATTTAGGACTCGCTTGGTTTTACAATTTTTTTTTAATTTATCTTATCTCATTTTATTTAATTTTTTAAAATTTTTATATATAATAAAATAAACAATTTAAATTTTTAAATTTTAAAATAAAAATAATATTAAAAATATATATTATAACAATATTTTATTTAACTTTTAACTTTAATCTTAACTCTATCTTGTTAACGTCGTATTTCGCACATCTTTGAGCCAAGCTCCGACAACTCATGTTTTTGAAAACGGGCCCTACAAAGTAGAAAAGATTGCGGCTTTAAAAGGACGGCCTAGGGAACGGGTAACTTCTAATGCCAAAGTTAATAAATATCTTTGGTGATCTTAGTGCCTTCCCCCGTTGACGGCACGGTGGATTCTGAAGGTTATGATACTAAAGTAGCAGTGTACCCTGCCATGTTCTCTTATGGCTTCAGGTTACCATTTTGCCTACCAGTGCGTGAAGTGTTGAGTTTCTTTGATTTGGTGCTCGCTCAACTCCCTCCCCTCACATGGGAGCTCCTGGCCTCGTGCTGTGTAATCTGGCACTGTGCTATAAAGGAGGCTGGATTAGATTTCCCTGACCTCACGACCCATGAGTTCTTCACTACTCATAACCTAGTGCGAAAGGGTCGGCACATTTATAGTTTCCAGTCGGTTCAGGAATTGGCCCGAGTAGAAGAGCGGCATACGGTGGTGAAGGGATACACCCACAAATTCTTCTTCTTGTCGGGTGACGGATGGGAATACCTGGCCGGGCAAACCGTCAAGCGCCTGTTTTATGTACGTGCCAATTGGGGGTAATGTAGATGGTGACTCGATCAGCCGCCTTTAACCAAGCTCTGATAAGGAGTTAATACTTGGGATCGCTCGAGCCTAGGTGAGGGTGCATCCAGGCAATGTTTCTTCGGAGGCTCTGTTGACGGAGGGCAGTCTTCGTCGGTATTTGGCATCCCAGGTATTCCAATGAACCCAGTTGTTCCATCTGCTCGTAGTCGTTCACCGAGCCTGTTGGTCGAGGGAAGGGGAAAGAGACCTCGTAGGGCCTCGCTCGCTTCTGTCGACTTTGATAATGTCCCCATTCCTCCCAGGAGGCCGTTCGTGTTGGTGCTCTCGATCCTGGTGCCCCCAAGAGTGCTTGAAAAGACGATGTCGATAACCAATCCTCCTCAAGTTGTGCCGCCGGCTGAGAGAGTTGCAGTTGACACTGCCCCTACAATCGAAGCTATTCTCTTGGACAGCGCCAAGGTGGAGGAGGTCAAAGTTCCAAGCGAGGGAATCGCGGCACCTAGTGTGCCTGACGATGGAGGGGTGAAGAATCTATTGAAGAAGTTCTGGTGGACCTTCGAATGACCGCGTTGCGCGGCCACATCGATCATCTCCACAAATTGGAGGGGAGAATCCGGAGGCTATTAGCAGGAGTAAAATTTGCATACCAATTCCTTAGACCCTCTCTCTTCTTTCTTCTTTTTTTTTTTTTAGTCTTAACTTGGCTTTCTGCGATAGGGGTTGGAGTGTTTGACAGCTTTCATTGTGGATAGCCAAGCGGACTTGAGGAACGAGAATCGGGACCTTTGTTCTCTAGTTCAGGTGGCCTTCGAGCAAAGCAGAAGGAGGCATTTAAAGATGCCGTAGCTAACCTGGTCAAGTCCCAGGGGGAGGTTGGCCAGCTCTGCATTGAGGCCTTGCTCGCTTGCAAGGCGAGGGACACAGTGCAACAATCCCTTGACTAATACCAGTCGAAGCTGGAGCAATTACAAGCCGATATCTAAGAACTGCACGGGCAGCGGGACACAGATGGTCGGTCGATCAAATGGCTTGAGGCCCAAGTTCAAAATCTTAACGAGTTAGTGACGAGGAAGAGGAAGACCCTGGAGGAGGAAAGGCAGCGAAGAAGAGATGCAGAGGTTGCCCTGGACGTGAATAAGCTAGTCTTCGAAGGTCACGAAGTTGTCCTCCAAATTTTGCGGGATGAGCTATCTTATGTTCGTGGAGTCTGCGATGATGCGTGGAAATTCGGCTATGATGAAGGCTTGGAGCAGATGAAGACCTACATTCTTCAGAACCCCCAATCTGTCCTTCGGGCTAGGAGCGTAGGGGACTTTCCCCTGCATGAAGAGTCCCTGCGGCGACGTGACATCCTTGGGAAGGGTCTGATTCTGAGCGGCCTTGGTGATGGCCTACGAGGGATGAACCAGCTTGTTGAGGGCGGAATTTTCGGGCAGATCTCCTTGCAAGTCCTCTATTGTTGGGGTCCCGAACACCTTGTTCTCATTCTCTCCCTTTTGCTTATTGTGCCTCACTCATTCTTGCCCTATTGCTTATAGGGCTTAACTTCGAAGCCAATCTCCATAGCCAGCAGGCTATCTTAGGGGCTTCCAGGATGATACGCTCACTGTGCGACTCAATTGAGGCACATTACATCCCTGTCAATGTTTCGAGGTAACCTTAGGCGTTATTAGCACGTCGTAATGGTGGAGACCTCTGCCTGCTGCTCGCATGGAAGAGTGATTCGATTGAGCTTGGTTGCAGTGGTGAACGACTTTTGTTTGGTAAGCGGTTCTTAACGTAGAAATTAATTCCGAGATATTCCAATTCTTGGCGGTATCTTCATCGTTGCTGGAGATTTTTGGCTTACCTTGCTTCACGTCAGTCCAAGAACAGTGTGATCTTTCTAGGTTAGTCCTGGCCGTTTTACCTTCTAGGCTTATGGTCAAGCACTAAAACTTGTTTGGTTGAAGATATGAGCTTCATGGTGTAACTTGTTCCTTATAGTCTTGTGGCTTTATTCGGCTTTTGATGTAACTTGTTTCTTGTAGTCCTCAGTAATCAATAAAATTATTTTTCACTAATTGTACCCGGCTATATGGTTCTCGCGCTCTTCTCGCCGTATCTCTTTCTTCTTCTTCTTTGTCTCCTTTTTTTTTTTTTTCCTAAACAGGCCAGCCCAGATAGAACTTGGCTGTGAGGGGTTGCCTCATGGCCTTTTTCACGATCCACCCCACCAGCTCCTACCTCATGGCCTTTTTCACGATCCACCCCACCAGCTCCTACTTACAATTGACAACGCCACCAATTTGGTGGCCTTTTGGCTTGCATTCTTTCTATCGGCCCCTTTTGTGACGTGGGGGGTTTTCTCATTTTTCTTGTTAGTTTTTTGTTCTTCACACTGTCTTTGAGAGCCCATGGTGGCCTTATGCTCGTCTTCTCATCATAGGAATTAGTGTTGCAAACCTGGACATCTCGGCTTGTGCTGGTGGTACTTGCCGATGTTGTCCGTCCTGTGCCGTCATCATTTATGGTGATGATGTCCTCTTTCTTGCTTCCTTGTTCAGGTAGTCTGTTGAGTAGGCCCACTCTCCACTCGGCCAAGGTCAGAATGCCTCACACCAATTCTCCTCTTTCCTCGGGGACGTAATTCGGACAACAACGTGGCTAGTCCGCTCCTTCGCCACTGTGGGGGTTGGGGTAAATATCCGGGTAGCCTTGGGGCTAGACCGGCTCTCCACTGTGGGAGGGATAAGGTAAACTTCAGGCCTACCTTTTCCTATAATATCCCATAGGGAGGTAAGCCATTCGGGTGATTTGCTACCAAACCCGCTCACTCCCGTTGACACTGTAGGGAAGTGTAACTTTGGGTCAGGCAGCGCTGATCCCACACTTCATCGTTACAGGAGTCGGGGTAAGTTATTCGAGTAGCCGCGAGGATGATCTTGCTCTCCCTACAGGAGGGATAAGATAACCTTTAGGCCTACATTTCCCTATGGTATCCCGCAGGGAGCTAAGTCATTCGGGCAGTCTGTTATTGAACCCACACCTGCCCGTTGACGCTTACAAAGAAGGTAAAAGATTTTTCCTTTGGGTGGTTCAGGACTAACCCGCACTCTACAGTGAGAAGGATAAGGCAATCTTTAGGCCTACATTTCCCTCTGTTCCCCATGAGGAGGTAGTTTGAACCGCGACGTGGCTGATTCGCTCTTTCACTGTGATGAGGTCCGGGTAAGTTATTTAGATTGCCTCGGGACTGGTCCTGCTCTCCCGGACAAGGAGGTCGAGCAGCCTACATGCCTATCATCCTTAGTGGGGATGTAAATTATTCGGACAGTTTGTTCTAGACCCGCTCTTGCCCATTGACATCATAGGAAAATATAAATTTGGGCTAGGTTGGCGCTGATCCCACAGCTCGTAGGGCTAATTCCGCTATCCTCTACGGGAGGGACAAGACAACCTTTAGGCCTACCTTTCCCTATGGTATTCCGTAGGGAGGTAAGTCGTTTGGACAGTCTCTTGACGCTTATGAGGAAGGTAAACTTCTGTCTTAGAGGGGCCAATGACCAACCCGCCTGTTGACGCTTACGAGGAACGTAAATTTCTATCTTCGAGTGGCCAATGACCGACCCGCACTCCTCCGCGAGAGGGATAAGGCAACCTTTTAACTCTACATTTCCCTTCTGCTTCGTGGGGAGATAAGTTGTTGGAGTTTTCATTTAGTGAAGTTGACTGAGGGGTAGACTGGTTTGCTCAGGAGAGAGTTCACTTGGTGCATTACATTATGTTCTAGAAATTAATCATTGAGACAAGACATAAATAATTTTTTTATTGTGGTCGGTATCAAGTGCATGGGGACATATAAAAGCTATGACAAGAAAGCCAGCTTAGCAAAAATATTTTACCAGATGCTCGGTGTTCCACTGGTGTGGTAGTTCATTTCCCTGGGAGTTTTTGAGGCAATAGGAGCCCGGTCGATTTGGGACAATGACCACGTATGGGCCCTCCCACTGGGGGCCTAGTTTTCCTTTGTCCCGTGTTGTTGTTCCCGTTTCCTTGAGTACTAGTTCCCCAACTTTAAATGTTCTCGGCCGCACACACTTGTTAAAGCATCTCTCGACCCTTCTTTTGTTGGCTGCAGCCGTTATCTCAGCTTCTAGTTGGACTTCTTCCAACAAGTATAGTTCTTCTAGCCATTCGCTATTGGATTCTTTCTTGAAGTGCTGAACTTTGTACGTGGGGAGTCCAATCTCTATTGGTGGCATTGCCTGTGACCATATTTGAGGGTGAAGGGAGTTTCCCCGATCAGCGTCTTCATCGTGACTCGGTACGCTCATATCACGATGGGGAGCTCCTTGGCCCACACTCCCTTTCTGTCACCAAGTCACTTTTTGAGTATTTCTATCAGCGTCTTGTTGGTTGCCTCTACTTGCCCATTGGACTGAGGATGCCCCTCGGACGAGTGTTTCGATCCCCAATTCTTGGCACCAATTTCAATAGTAGTCGGAATCGAACTACCTTCTGTTTTTTGAGATGATATTGTGTGGGACGCCGAACCTACAAACCATTGACCCCTATAAGAATCGCATGATATTGCTCATAATGATAGTAGCTAAAGCCTCAGCTTCGACCCATTTGGTGAAATAGTCCAAGGCTACTACCACGTACTTGACTCCTGCTTTGCCCGGGGAGAGTGGGCCGACCAAATCAACTCCCCATTGGGCAAACAGCCAGGGCGATGTGATCGACGTCAACTTCTCTGGCGGGCAAAAGGGGATTTAAGCATATTTTTGGCACTTCCGGCACTTCCGTACATAATCTTTAACGTCTCGTAGGGCTTGAGGCCAGTAATAACCAACCCTCATCACCGTTATGGCTAGCGCCTATCCTCCCAAATGATTCCCGCAAACTCTCCCGTGTATTTCAGCTAACACCTATTATGCGTCTTCCAGAGAGATGCACCTTAAGAGAGGTGCTGAGTGACCCCGTCGGTATAGGACCCCCTAGATTATTGTGTAGCGTGCCACTCTATTCTTGATTTTTCTTGCCTCTTACCGGTCCTCAGTTACCTCGTCGATTTCCTAATACATGATTTTGTCCCCTGCCCAATTTGAGGTCTCGGGGCGTACTTCCATTACCTCGATTTCGACAGTAGGTACTTCCATTATTCTAATCAATGTATATTTTTGGCAAGGGGAGTTCTCCTGCCGGGATGCTGTGCACGTCAGTTTGTCTACTTTCTGATTTTTAGTTCTCAGTACTTTTTAAATTTGGAAGTATTTGAAGTAAGGGCATTCAACCTCTACTAATGCCAGATATCTTATTAACTTTTCACTCTTCACAACAAACTTCCCTCGCACTTGATTTACTACCACTTGCGAATCGGCCCAAACTTCGATATCGGTGGCTCTTAGAGCTCTGGCTACCTGTAATCCCGAGAGCAACGTTTTGTATTTTGCTTCATTATTTGTTGTTTTGAATGCTAATTTAATGGCGTAATTGTGCTCTTCTCCTTCGGGTACTGTGATGTGCACCTCCACTCCCCCTCCAACCCATCGAGAACAGTCGTCAACAAATACTTGTTAGGGCTTTACAAGGCGCACACCATTATTCTTTGCTGGGAACCCGGTGAACTTGGTGACAAAATTTGCTAGCACTACCCCTTTACGGTGTTTCGAGGCACATAATCAATATCGAACTCGTTTTGCTCCACCGGCCAATTCATAGGTGTCCTGAGGCGTCCAATCGTTGCAATACCTTCTTTAGAGGAGTCTCGGTGAGGACTCATACCAAGTGAGCCTGAAAGTATGGGTGCAGCTTTCGAGTGGTTACTACTAACGCTAAAGCTAATTGCTCTATGCAGGGGTATCGGGCTTCATCTCCTTGATATGCCCGATTGACGTAGTAAACTGGCTTTTGGATCCCCTCTTCCTCATGTACCAAAGCTGAAGATGCCACCTAGGGGGAGATGGCGAAGTACAAGGTGAATGTTTCTCTGCACGGGGTTGACTGAAGAGTGAAGGGCTTTATCGATTGATTTTGAGACGAATCTGTTGAGGGCAGCTACTCTCCGAGCCACCCTTTGCACTTCATATATATTTTGCGGTGGGGTCATGCTGAGGATGGCTTCCACCTTCTCGGGATTGCTTCGATCCCTCGTTTGGACACCATGAACCTCAGGAATTTTTCCGACCCAACACCAAAGGCGCACTTTGCTGGGTTTAGCTACATTTGGTACTATTGCAGTATTGCAAAAGCTTCCCTTAATTAGTTCAGATGTTGTTCTAAGGTCCTACTCTTGACCAACAGGTCGTTCACGTAGACTTCCATATTTCTTCCTATTTGATCTTTGAACATTTGGTTGACTAACCGTTGGTAGGTGGCCCCCACATTCTTGAGACCAAAGGGCATCGCCCTGTAGCAATACAAATCTCGATTTGTGATGAATGAAGTTTCCTCCTAGTCTTCGGGTTTCATACGAATTTGGTTATACCCCGAGTAAGCATCCATGAAGTTGAGCATGCGATGAACCGCCATTGAGTCGACAATGAGGTCAATGTGAGGAAGCGGGAAGCTATCCTTCAGACAAGTTTTGTTAAGGTCAGTGAATGCACATTCTCCATTTGCCACTCAGCCTCTTCACTAGCACTACATTAAACAACCACTTCGGGTAGTGAGCTTCTCGGATGAATCTCACCCTTAGCAGTCAGTCTACCTCATCGGCTATGGCAGCATTTTTTTTTTGCACTGATGCTTTGGCACTTTTACCGTACCCCTTTGACTCTTTGGATCCACACTCAAGCTATGATGTATGATTTTAGGCGCTATCCCAAGCATGTCCCCATGGTTTCATGCAAACACATCGTTCAGCGAGGAGCCGCTGCATGGCGTCTCGAGCTTTGGATGTGATTTCACTGCTAATCGTCACTGTAGCTTCTGGTCGATCTGGGTGGAGGATAACAAGTTCCAGTGGTCCGATTGGTGCGGCCTTCTAAAGCTCCTGCTCGTCTCGAACTTCGCTTATAAAGTCCGCCTGATCAGGGGCTAGAGGTAGAGCGCCGGTATCCTCTATTATGTGCCATGCTTCGTCTGCATATGGATGGTCTTCTCCCATCGTGATCTTTCCATTTCTACATGCCTGATTCTCTGCCTGGCTTGTTTCCATGTCTTTGATAGCTTCGACAACCTTTGAGTTGCCAGGAACGGGTTGTCTCGGGTGTGAGAAAGACATGCAAGATCTATTATGATCCCACAAACGGTGTCACTGTTAACGTTGTGTTTTGCACACCTTTAGGCCAAGCTCCAACAACTCAAATTTTAAAAAATGGGCCTTACAAAAGGTAGAAAAGATTGCGGCTTTGAGATGGTGGCCTAGTGGCTAGGTAACCTCCAATGCCAAAGTTAGTAAATATTCTTGGAGGGTAGCAAATAAGTAAAAGAATCTAGGGATTAGAGAGCTTTTTTGGTACTTGGAATTGGATATTTATACCGTGGTCTGGGGGAGAGTGCAAATAGTCGTTTTCTCCACAAAGTCTGTGCCTTCTTTTCTGTATCTGCCAACAGACCTTCTTTAACGCAGCATGGCTTTACGTCGGCTCCATAAATTCGGCGTGTTACTTAGCAGCAGTGTCATTAATGGGGCGTGGTTCTCTGACCCCGTGTCTAGTCTATACGAGTCGTAGATGACTTGATATCGATGGATCAAAGGCTCTCTAGGTTTTTCGTCGTACTTTGTGCAAGTCTCTGGGCTCTGAAGTCGGCCGGGGAATGTCAAGTTGATCAGTCTTATCGCCCATTTGGCGCCCTTCCCTGGTAGACCCCTTATTCCCTATGCGTATTGGGAGATCCTTGGGCTGGGTTGAATTAGGGCCTAAGTCTAGTGGGCCTTTCCTGGCAGAAAAATCCCTCTACACATCTCATCTCATCTGTAAAAATAAACGAGGCCTTAATTTTCAAAATTTTGTTGTACAAACAAAAATTATATCCAATTTTTATTATTTATATTACATGTCTATAAAAGGGGTTATAAGCCCTCGTATAAAGAATTATTTTTCATAGAACTTTTTTTTATTATTTGACAAGATAAATATTTTATCTATAGAAAGATTTTTATAAATTAATGTAATTTTGGTATATATTGTAAAAATATCTTTACTAAAAAAAAAAAATTAACGTGTAACATTAAATATTTAAAATTTTATCTTTTAATTATGTATAATCTGACTAGGGGTGCTACCTGCACCATACAGTGCGATGTAGCCCCCTCCCCGCATTTCGGGGGCGGGGCACTCCCAATCTGTCGCGCCTCCTGTCCACTTCAATAATGGACTACAATCCACTAGATCCAAAAATTATTCATTGGTCAATAATCTAAATTGTAAATTTAGATTTGTAAATATAACTATAATTTAAAAATGCCACTCCCAATTCGCCCCACCCTTGCCCACTTCAATAATGGACTATTGTCTACTAGTCCAAAAATTATTCCTAGGTCCAAAACTGATCCAAAATACATTTTTGGATTCAAATTGTAAATTTAAATTTGTAAATATGACTATAATTTTAAAATTTTTATAGTTTAAAATTGCTAGTGCATATTTTGTGTAAGTTGTAATGTAGTAGAGTGAATTTTTTATAAAAGAAAAAAATCTGAGGAGCAGTCACTATTCTACAGCATCCAGTGCACACCTTAGTAAAATGACTAATTTATCCTTACAACAAAAAGCATGTCCCCCTCTCAAATTCCACTCATTTGAAAACATGGAAGCATAGCTCCCCCTGCGTTCCGTCTGCACCCTACCCCGCATCGACATCCTTTCCTCCACCCGGCGTCGGCATCCCCTCCCCCACCCCTACCCAGCGTCAGCATCCTCTCCCCCACCCGTAACCCGCATCTCCATCCTTTCCCTCACCTGTACCCCTCATCGCGCATCTAGGCTAAATGAAAGGCATGGCTAAGCATGGAGGGCTGAGGGAGGTACAGTGGAGCTGGTGGTGGCTGAGGGAGGCTCGAGGTGGCGACTAGAAGCCTTAGGTGGTGGCGTGAACAGTGGCTAGGGGGGAGAACCCGTGTATGGGTGAAACCCATTTTAGGAAAGAGAGGGAAATGGTTGTCGTGCTATGGAAGCTCGACGGTGGTTAGGGGAGGTCAAGGGCTCGGTGGTGCTCGACGGTAGGGGTGGAGGCTGACGACGGCAACGTAGCAGTGGCAAACCGTGTAGGAGAACCCATTTCGGGTTGAGAGACGGGGCTGCGCGTGGGGCTTTAGGGGAGTTTTGAAGGTGGCCATCGTGAGGGGGAGCCAATGGTGGTTGCTGGTGGCACTGTAGGTGGCGCACGACGACGGTAGAAATGACGAGAAGGAGAAACTGTGTAGAAGAAACCTATTTCAAGTTGAGAGAGGCTGCGCGTGGGGGCTGCTGTGGAGGCTTGAAGTTGGCTAGAGGTGGCTGGCGGGAGGGGGAGCTGATGGTGGTGGCCGGTGGCATTACAGGTGGCGCATGGTGGGGTAGGGTGAGCTGAGAGAGGGAATCAGGTAGGGGGAGGGGGTGTTGCCACGTGAATGTGAGGAGGTTTTGTTTAAAAAAAAAAAGAGATGATGACACGTAAGGTGTGCTATAGATCAGCCCTGAACAGTGGCTGATCTGTAGTAAAACTCTTTATAAAAAGTTCACCTTACTACACTACAACTTTCACAAAATATTAAGTAAAAGTTTTACTTAATACATATTACTATATTTATATATAGTATAAATAAGAAGTATTTATAAATATATATTTATATAATAAAATATATAAGTGTGGGACAGGAAAAATGCAGGGTAGGCTTGGACCCTCATCGCCCCCAGCCCCCTCTAATGGGGCCAAATATGGGGCGGGGTAGTCGAGTGCGGAGCCAGTTGCCCACCCCTAAATTTGACTTAACATAATTTTTTAAGAGAAGAACAGGTATGTAAAATCTAATTTTTATATGTTCAATTCACAACTGTATGCAACAAAAAGAAAATTACGCTTTGATTTTCTCAACTGAAAGTTTTTCACTTCAAGACCAAGGCCATGTGGTTCTGGCCCTTCTGGGATGCTGCTTTTCACTCCTTCCAGACACGGAGACATCTTGGTATTACAAATCATGGCAACTGATCGGTATTTTCCAGAAGTCCCATCCTTTCATTCAATATTTACTTACCATTTGAAAAGTATTTTCTGTAATTTTGATTTTACAAAGGAACTAGTTGAGCAACTCCATTTTATGAGGCAGGAGTACCTACATATTGCTCGACAATGGAGTAGATTTCAGACTCTAGTGGATCTGTTATCCAAACATATCCTCCCTAAAGTCCAAACCTTGGAGCCTCCAATAATTTCGAGGAGGGAGGATTGAAACCGCAATCCCTAAACATTGGTTAAATAAGTTTTGAGAGGATAACGTTCTACTAGCCAAGAAATAGCAAGCGAAAGACAAATTTGTGCATTTGGGAAGTCTATTTGGTCCGTCTTCAACCATCTCCAATTTTCAGTTTGAAGTCTAGCTTCGTTAAGGTTGCTAGTTTTTCTTTGAGAGCTTGCTTTCTCGTTTTGCAATTTTATCTTCTCCAGTCTGTTTGTTAATTTTTTTAAGAAGTTTCTGTTTCTTGCTGGGAGACAGAAAGTTAGGAAAATAATTTAATTTTTTTTTTATTTTCTTTTGTTTTATACTAGGTTGAGTTCATTTTATTTCGTTGTGTGCGTGTTATATTTGGGTTTGAAATGGCGATTGGAACATTTTGCATTTTTCTTTTATTTTCCCTTCATTTATTGACGGCCAAACTTGCTTTAGGTTTTACATTTACTTCAAAGTAGCATCCAAACCATTTGTACTTTGTCGCTTAAAAATGATAATTTTACTGCTTTTTTTTTTCTTTTTTCTTGGGTGTCCCTTAGCTTCATAGAGGAGTGAGAATCATAGTTAACCAAAAATAAATAAATAAAAAATCCAAGAAATCCTAAAATACAGGCACCTTCTAATATCTGATGGTTTGGTATTAGGTAGACCAAATGAATGTGGTGGATAAAGTTGGGAGCCTAATTTCTCAGGGTGTTTACTCTATTACTACCCCTTTCCTCCCTTTTGGTGGAGGTGTCAATGCTGTTGTTGTTTAGCAGCAAGATGGGACATTCCAAAGCACACCTTGGTATGAAATAGGCTAGGGCAAGAGTATACAAGAAGCATTGAAGGACATTCAGAAGGAAGGAGGCTTGATATTGGGCTTTGGAAATTAGAAGCAGTCTGATGAATAAGCTTGTATAAGTCAGTAAGCCCACTATGGGCCCATTAGATACAATAGCCTACAAATGTATAAAAAGAACTTAGTATTTACATTTTTTAGCATTGAAGAATACAAATACAAATTGAATACTTTCTTTCTTTCTCTAAATTCTCTCTATATTCTCTATCTTCTTCTTGATTCTTCTCTAGAGAGTGTGATAGTTGGTATCAGAGATTGTTGATCAGTCTTTTTTTTTTCTTCAATATGGGAGAAGGAACATGCTTGAACTAGCTTCAAGATTCATTATCTATGTTCAAGAAATCTGCTAAATCTCACCAAAAAGCTTTGGAGGTGAAAGTAGGATCTTTGAAACGTTCTTTCGACACCCAAAAGAAAACTTTGGAGTCCTTAGTAATGCAACTGAAAGGGTTAACTACAAAGATATAAAGAGTCAATCACAACAGAAATGGTGACACATCTTTAGCAGGCAATCACAGTGGGGATCATCAAAATTTAGAAGTTGTTCATGGAAGTCATACCAGATTTGTGAAGCTTGACTTGCCTTCCTTTAATCAGGAGGATCCAGCAGGGTGGTTGTACAAAGTCAATCATTTTTTTCCTTACCATAATATAGTGCCTCAACAGAGATTGTCTTTAGCATCTTTTCAAATGGAGGGCAGGGCCCTTATTTGGTATCAAGATTTGGAGGAGTCAGGCTTCTTGACAGATTGAGATGTTTTGTTAAAGCCTTGTTGCTAAGATTTGGGGCTAATTCTTATGATGATCCTATGGAGGCCTTGACAAGGCTGTGGCAGACTGATTTAGTGGAGGAGTATAGAGAGAAGTTTGAAGCTTTCTCTAATCGATTGAGAGGGTTGTCAGAAAGTTACAAACTAAGTTGTTTCTTGAGTGGCCTTAAGGATTAAATAAGACAACCAGTTAGGATGTTCAGTCCCACATCTCTTTTGGCTGCTTATGGGCTTGCCAAGATTCAAGAAGAGCATGTGCAAGTTAGTAAAAAATTTTCAAGAAATCATGGGAGCTTTGGCTCTAATGTTGGAGCTAGAGGAGCTTGGGGTTCTGGTGTTGACAGTAGCAAGCTCCTTGTTTGGGTACCAAGAGTACCTCAATTACTCTCAAACACTCTCACTACTATTCTTTACTTTATTATTACTCTTCACATACTTTTTCTACTATTCATTACTTTTTTCACTATATTCATAAACATTCACAAACACTTTCACTATCCAGACCAGGCAAAATGAAGGGAAGGAAAAAAATAATTATGTGTGCATTATGGTGAATGAAGGGAAACCTGAGATATCTCTAAATGCTATTACAGGTGTAGTGGGCCCTAAAACAATGAGAGTTAAGGCCAGAATTGGTAAGAATTGGGTGGTGATCTTGATTGACATTGGTAGCACCCACAACTTTGTGGATCTACCAGTGGTGGACAAGGCACAATTTAAGTTGAACATAAGCGATAAAGTGAAGGTGAAGGTTGTTAATGGATAGCAGATTGTAAGTGAGGGAAGTTGTTCTGTTGTTCCTGTGTTAATACAAGGAACAATGTTCACTATGGATGCATTTGTTTTGGTATTGGCTGGCTGAGATGTTGTTTTGGGCATACAATGGTTATAAAAATTGGGCAATATATTGTGAAATTTTAAAGAACTTACTATGCAAATTTTCCACTTGGGCAAGCAGATTGTGTTGAAGGGACTGAAGCAGTCCAAATTGGTGGAAGAGTCTTCCAGTTTTAAGTTGGAAGAATTGGGGAAAATATGGGTAGTGTTGCAATTGATGGAAGGGAAATTAGAAGTGGCAAAGCCTTCTCAATCTATTTAGGAGCTTTTATCTACTTATAAGGAGATTTTTGGTAAGCCTAAGGAGCTACCCCCAAACAGATCTCATGATCATTCTATCCATTTTAAACCTGAGTCAAAGGCTGTATCAGTTAGGCCTTATCGTTATCCTTATTTTCAGAAAGAAAAGATTGAAAAGATTGTCAAGGAGTTGCTATAGAATGGGGTAATACGGCCAAGCCAGAGTCCTTATTCATCTCCAGTTTTACTTGTGAGGAAGGCCGATGGAAGCTAGAGAATGTGCATTGATTATCGTGCTTTGAATAATGAGACGATAAAAGATAAGTATCCTATCCCGGTTGTGGAGGAATTACTTGACGAATTGTGTGGTTCAAAAGTTTATTCTAAACTGGATTTATGATTTGGTTACCACCAAATTCGTGTAAGGGATGAAGATATTCCTAAAACAGCTTTTGGGACACATGAGGGTCATTATGAATTTTTAGTCATGCCTTTTGGCTTGACTAATGCATCATCTACATTTCAGTCCTTGATGAATTTTGTTTTTAATCCCTATTTGAGAAAGTTTATTCTAGTATTTTTTGATGATATTTTAGTGTATAGTAAAACCAAGGCTGAGTATGTGTAGCATTTGAAGATTACACTAGATATTTTGAAAGAAAACCAGTTATTTGCCAAGATGAGTAAGTGCAGATTTGGTTGTGCTGAGGTTGATTACTTGGGGCACTTGGTGTCTATGAATAGTGTGAGGGCAGATCCAGCTAAGCTACAAGCTATGGTTGATTGGCCAATCCCTACTTGCATTAAGCCCTTGAGAGGATTTTTGGGATTAACTGGCTATTACAGGAAATTTATTAGGGGGTATGGGAGTATTATTGCTCCTCTTACTGCCCTACTTAAGAAGAATAGTTTTGCATGGTCAACTGAATCACAAGAGGCTTTTGAGAGATTGAAGGTGGTAGTGACTCAACCACCAGTTTTGGCCCTTCCTAATTTTTCTAAAGGGTTTGTTATTAAATGTGATGCTTCAGGTACAAGGATTGAGGCTATTTTGATGCAAGAGTCCAAACCTGTGGCATTTTCCAGCCAAGCTTTGAAGGGTAGAACCCTAGCTCTATCTACCTATGAGAAGGAATTGCTAGCCCTAGTGTCAGCAGTTAAAAGGTGGAGTCCTTATCTACTTTGACAGTCTTTTGTTATTAAGACTGATCATCAAAGCCCAAAGTACCTTTTGGAGCAAAGGGTGGGCAGCCCTATGCAACAAAGGTGGATTACTAAACTTTTAGGCTATGATTTTATTGTTGAATATAAGAAAGGAGTGGATAATAGAGTGGCAGATGCACTCTCAAGACAATGTGAAGAATCAGTTTCTTTGTTTCTCATTTCATTTTCTACTATGAGTTGGGTGACAAAACTCAAACAGAGATATTCTAGGGATAAAGATCTACAAGAGTTGCTTAGAAATGTGACGGAAGGCCAAGCTTCTTCCTCTAAGTTTTCTGTGAAATGAGACTTATTGTTTTATAAGGGTAGACTTTACTTGCCCAAGGATCCTATGTTCATTCAGAAGATTTTGCAGTTGCTTCATAGCAGTGCAGAAGGGGGATATTTTGGTGTGGATAAAACATTGTACAGGGTGAGAAGAAACTTTTTTTTTTTTGGCTAGGGCTCATAAAGGCTATTAAAGCATTTGTGAAGAGTTGTGATATTTGTCAGAGAGTCAAAGTGGAGCAAGATTTACCTAATGGGCTGTTGCAAGCCCTTCCCATTCCAGATTTACCATGGACAGATATCTCAATTGATTTCATTCAGGGTCTACCAGTTTCTAAAGGTCACTCAGTTTTGTTGGTGGTAGTTGATAGATTAACCAAATACAACCAATTTGTGTCTCTGTCTCATCCTTATACGACTAAAAAATTTGCACAATTATTCTTACAGCATATTTTCAGGTTACATGGCTTTCCTAAGTCTATTGTTTTAGACAGAGACCCTATGTTCACTAGCACATTTTGGAGAGAGCTTTTTAAGCTTCATGATGTCCAGTTATGTCATAGTACTACCTATCATCCACAAACGGATGGGCAGTCTGAGATTGTAAACAAAGCATTAGAAAACTATTTAAGATGTTTTGTTGGGGATCGCCCGAAGGATTGGGTGCAATGGATATCACTAGCAGAATATTGGTATAATACCTCAGTGCATTCATCCACGAAGATGTCTCCATTCCAAACTTTGTATGAGTTTCCACCCCCACGGCTTGTGTCATACATGCCAGGGACAACTCGTGTTATTGAAGTGGATCAACAACTACTAGACCGAGATAAGAAGATCCGTTTGTTGAAGGATAACTTGCATCGAGCCCAAAATTGAATGAAGAAGTTTGCCGATCTTAAAAGGAAGGAACATGATTTTTCTGAAGGGGATTTTGTTTATCTCAGGTTGCAGCCTTACAGAAAGTCTTCGGTTACTTAGCATCGATCCTTGAAATTGGCTCTGAGATTTTACAGACCTTTTCAAGTGCTTCAAAAGATTGGAGCCGTCGTGTATCGTTTGGAACTCCAAGCTTCATCTCAAAGTCATCCGGTATTTCACATATCCCAACTGAAGCGCAAGCTAGGCTCTTTTGTTATGGTCCTTTCTCAGCTACGTCCCGTGGACTTATTGGGCATCATTAAGCCAGAACCAGCGGAGATCCTAATAGAAGACTTAAGAAGCACAATAATCGGTCTATCGTTGACTTTTTGGTCAGGTGGCAAGGCCAGACCGCAGAGGATGCCACCTTGGAGAAGTTTCACTCACTAGTAGTGGCCTTCCCACACCTTTTGGGCAAGATGTTTTGAGGAAGGGGATAATGTCACAGGCTAGGGCAATAGTATATGAGAAGCATTGGAGAATATTCAGAAGCAAGAAGGCTCAATATTTGGCTTAATTGCATGGGCTTTGGAAATTAAAAGCACTCTGATGAATAAGCTTGTATAAGTCAGTAAGGCCACTATGGGCCCATTAGATACAATAGCCTACGAATGTATAAAAAGAACTTAGTATGTACATTTTTTAGCATTGAAGAGTACAAATACAAATTGAATACTTTTTCTCTTTCTCTGAATTCTCTATCTTCTTCTTGATTTTTCTCTAGAGTGTGTGATAGTTGTTTTGGTTATAATAACAAAGATTGTAGTAGTGACAACATTGGTGACATTCATGGACTTCAACATAGTGTCTCTGATTCAGATTTAGTACGATTGCCAGATGATTATGTTGCCTGGCATGCAGACCATCTTGAGAGAGCATAATCTATGTTGACTGAAGGTTTTATGACTTCCATGATGAGCAATCTTCTTTGGAGGGTTCGGTTGAGTTGTCAGAATATGGATCATAATATGACAGCTTAGATGGTGAGAATTTTGTTGAACCCCAGAGTTTGGATTCAGAAGTTCCATTCGTGAGTGTGGATGGTCATGTACTGACAACCCCCATCTCAACATTAGAGAAGAATGCAGAGAACATGCAATTAAGCACGCCTCAGTTTCATTTGGCCCCAGGTGAAGGCGCATATTTTGTGAAGGCCATGAGGAGTTTAGTTCAGGTGAAAATGTCTGGGCTATTGATTATACTAGTGAGCCAAGTGCATTTATAGCTAATGTCGTATTCATTGATATTGGAAGTGTTAGAAATAATGAAAATGCTTCAAGGAACCAGCTGGAGGTTTGTGAGGGAGAGGGGGGACAATACCTGTCAATCTCAAAAAGCTCTAAATGTTGCTGATCAGGAAAGAGAGATTATTGTGCAAAGTGATTCAGAATAAGCGCCTGTGCTATCAAGAGGGAAAAGGTGTTTAAGAGCTGTTGGACTTTACTAAACATGTTGAAGAAGCCAATTTAGAAGATATGGTTTCCTCATTGGATGTTCAATATTTATAAGAGGATAAATGATATTTATAGTCCTAAGGTGTGCAAGTCTCGCGCACTCTTTTTAAAAATAGTGGGCAAATATGGAACTCACATGAAAAAAATTAATTTTTTAATAATGGACCCTAGTATTTTTCCAAGGTTGTGAACATGGCTTGTATACTCTAGGATTGTATCTAGCATTACTCGTGCATAAAATATTGATAGAAAATTTGTTCCTTTTACATCTAATGGTTCACAATCTAATGATGGAAAGTTTCATATGTCCGCAACATTTGAAGGGATAGACCCACTAATAACTGCATTTGAAGATGAATGCAGTAAAATCAAGTGAGTGGACCCTCAAACTAGAATTTCCAGTGTAGAGATACAAAATGAGTGTCGTGTTGTAGATCTTATAGAGTGTTTATTTTCTTTTATCCATATTACAATTTGCAGGGTTTGAGATCTCGCTTTGTAGGAAAGAACTTCATCCAGGTATGGGTTTGAAAGCTGTTGCCGAAGCCTTTGATGTGTATTGTGTATCTGCAGAGGAGTTTAAAAGTTCTGGTATGTCAATTATTAGGAATGGTAAAACAATAATCAGATTCAGAGAGATCTACTTGCTTTGGGAAAAAGCTACTCCTCTTGTTCTTGGACTGGCTACATTCGGTTTAAATTTATGATTTTAGCCCAAAGATGGGATTCTTGTGGAAGAGGATGGCACACCACTGTTGAGGGATGATGATTCTGGAAATGTTTCTTCAACTCGACATAGATGGAGTCTCTGGCCTATCTCATTTAGAAGAGGTAAAACACTTGAGCATGTTAGAGCAATTCAACTAACGAGGATGTCTTTGTCTATAATCTTTCAAGTCACCAGTATTGTCAACTATGGCATCACGTGTTGGCAATGGGTCTACTCGCAAGCAGTGGATAAGGACCAGTGTTCCCACTAATGGGCAGACAACATCTTTGAATCTGAAAGGTCAAAGTATGGAAGCTTTTAGTTTCTTTACCAGGGTTCTAGGAAGACAAGAGCTTTGTCAATTAACTGCACCTTGAATATTCTGATATTCAGATGAAAGCAATAGGGTTTTTGTAAAATACAATTGCTAAAACTGCATTGTCTTTAAATAGGTTGATGCTCATATTTACTTATGGAAGTGGAATAGACGAATTGTTATTTCAGATGTTGTTGAGACAATTACCAAGGTTAAAATCTTATTATTAGGCTTCTACATATGTAGCATCCCAAACTTTTGAAGTTTCTATTTTAGGAAAGTTAGGGTTTACACTATAATTGGGGTTTCTATTTTTAGAAAGTAAATTTTGGTTAGATCTAAAATTTGGTACTTGATCCCATGTTCGTTCCTTGAGGTTAATTATTGGGTACCTAGGAATAGACCTTTGTTTTGGAGGATTAAATTTAGGAAGCTTTAGAAACCCACCAAGCCCATGTAAGGATTAACAAGCCAAGTATTATCCTTGCCAAACCCAAAACCCTGCTTGCACTATAGTTCTTGTTGCAAGCACAAGTCTACTTCTACTCCAACTACAAGTCACCTATTCCTACTCAAACCACAACTCCTAGGGCAATTGACTCCAAATCTCATTCAAACACTCCACTAAACCCACAACACTAGGACTACCACACCCCTCGGACTCTAAACCCTCCAAACTCTATTTATAGACCCCATATGACAGCCTACCTACCATTAGATAAGCCCCAAGTAAGGCCCCCTCCAAGGCCATGAAATTCTCTTATATTTTGTGGTAAAACCAAAAGCCCTAGGATGTCGCATGGCATACACCTTTTGCTACCCTTGGTTCAGTTTAAAGATTGGAGAAATGCATGATTAGCTTTAATTGCACAAGGACCAATGTAAGTGACTATGATCATGTTCTTCTACACATCGCTTTATGGTAAACTACAAAGTCTCTTTTCAAATGTGTATATATGTAGTAAATGTTTTCAAAGGTATATATGTATGAGCCCTTCATTGATAGCCCTTTTTCATGAATCCTATTTATGATAAAAAGATGTTTTATGATTTAAAATTGCATGAGTGATGTGTGATTGAATACTATATAGTTTGACTATATATTTTTAAAAGAATGAAAGGTAAAACAAGGTTAAAGAAAAGAAAAGAAAATGAATGGTATGATTGCATGTGTTTGATGAGGTTAATGAACTGGCCATATAAGGTTGGGATGGATGGTGACGTCTGAATGCATCACTGATGGTGTACCTAGGATTCCTAAGGTTCGGTTCTTATCTGGTCGCTCCGAGAAGGACCATTAATCATAATAGTTGCTAATCATAACGGTTGCTAACCATAACACACGGGAGTTAACAGTATGTATACAACCACTAACGATGAGGTTAAGGTAACAAATGATTAATAGTTAAGGTTGAGGAAAAATAGATTTTATTTTCTTTATACTATGAGGCAAATGTTTTATGTATGTTTAATGGTAAGTTTTTCTTAAAAAATAATGATGATTTTTAACTGAAAATCTTATGTTTATGTATTATGTTTACTGCATGATGTGGTTCTTACTAAGTATTTGACTCATTTTTGTTGTTTTTAATGTTTTTCCCACCCCAAAGGAGGAAGATTTTGAGGATGTTGCAGGCAAAGATGTTGTCTACGAGGGTGACATTGACAATGAGGCTTTAGACTTTGAGAATGGATTTTGACTGTCTTTACATATAAATGATTTATGTTTCCGTGACGTGTAGCACATGATAAACTATTTTCTTTTAGTAAGTGCTATGGAATAAATGTGTATTTTTTAGAGATTTCTTTTTAATAGAGCATTTGGTGATTTTCTAGATGTATGGAATCTTTTATACTTGGTGCAAATAATTTATGTTTTAAGGTTAGTAGCATCTAGTTCTTCTAGCTTTACAAGTCTTAGAGGGCCTTATATGCTTGTTTTTGGAACTTGCTAAAAGTTGATGAAGATGCTCCTGTATCATGACGCTCTTTCTTCTTTCTCGTTTCCTGTTTAATTTGTAAAGGACATAAGCCCGAATAGGATCTTCCCACTACCTAACCATGGCTACCATGCCATACAGGTTATTCTTTTTGGAAGTTGAAGTATATACACATCATTAAATATGTCATATTACAACCAAGGTATCTCTAACACAGTTTCCTATGCTATTATATTGTGTCCTTTACACGGTTTATGATAGAAATTCTAATTATTTTCAGTTTTGGAATATTAAGCTTTGTCAGAAGGATTAAGATCTTTTAAATTTCTTAGGAGACCTTACCATGTGGAGTTCCTCAAACACTCTTGCATGATAAAAATGTCAAAGTGAAACTCATGCCACACCTAATGTTTTTATAAAATTGTTGATGGTAAAATTTGTTGGTTGCTTAAGCCTAACCACCTATGTATTTATTACTTCAGCCAATTTTGAAATGCAATGACAAGGCGATCTAGTTGAGTGGGTGTAAATGTGATTTTTCCTTTTCTTTTTCTTGATAAATAAGATGTAAATTTTATTGATACGAATGAAATAGGCGCAACCTGTGTACACATGAAGTATATAAAAGAACACTTAAATAAATTCTAGGATCCAGAAATTAAAAGTAGAAAATTATGAACATTGTTTCCATTTCACACCCCCAAACCTCCATATGAGATTGGAGAGCAAACTTTATTCCAATTAACAAGATGAAATTTTGTTTCCTCCCACTCTCCACCCCACAAAGGATCTCGAAATAACTTTTCAATCCTACTAGCCACCCCTGCAGGCAAAGGAAATAGAGATAAAAAATAGGTGGGAATGTTAGATAAAGTACTCTTAACTAATATGAGTTTACCCCCTTTTGATAAATACATCCATTTCTTGATTGTCTCAATAATCCCATCCCAAATGCCTCTAGCCTTAAATGACGCCCCCAATGGAAGACCCAAATATTTCATAGGTAAAGAAAACACTTTACAACCGGAGACTCGCCAAGCTATTGATACTAGGCACCACACCTATCGGAACCATCTCGGACTTACCAAGACTCACCTTGAGACCCGACACTTCTTCAAAGCATAATAAAAATGTCCTTAAAACTTGAATCTAGCCACGATCCACCTCACAGAAAAGAAGAGTATCATCTACAAAAAGGAGATGTGAGATTATGATAGAGCCATTGGTGCCATTTCCCACCGAAAATTTGGATAAAAAAACCTCCCCTAACAGCAGCCTTCATCATCCGACCAAGTGCATCCATAACAATAATGAAGAGAAAATGAGACAACGGATCCCCTTGCCTTAATCCACGAGAACTGTTACAAAATCCAGCAAGGGTGCCATTAACTAGCACTGAGAGGCGAGCAGTAGTAACATAATGCCGAATCCATGAAATCCATCTATCACCAAAGCCACACCTCCCAAGCAGGTAAAAAGAAATTCCTAGTTCATATGATCATATGCCTTTTCTATGTCAAGCTTCCATAGAATACCTAGAATTCCCTCCCTCAACCTACTATCAAAGCACCCATTGGCAATGAGAACTAAGGATTTGTCTCCCCCAAACAAACGCATTTTAAGGCTTAGAAATAATTAGTTCCATGACCAGGCTTAATTGATTAGCAAGAATTTTCAAAATAATCTTGTATGCCTCGCTCACAAGACTTAGAGGGCGGAAATCCTTCACTTCTTTGGCCCCATGTTTCTTCAGTATCAGAGCAATGAACGTCGCATTGAGGCATTCCTCAAACTTCTTAAGGGAGTGGAATTCAAGAAAAACCCACATGACATCACATTTCACAATGTCCCAAGAAGCTTGGAAAAATCCCATTGAAAAGTCATCGAGGCCTGGTGTTTTGTCTTTGGCCATACCACCAATCACTTTATAAATCTCATCTTCTTAAAAGAGTCTTTCCAACCAGCTCGCACTTAATGGATCAAGAGACTCAAACAACAAACCTTTAAGATTTGACCTCCAATTAGCCAGCTCTGTGAGGAGATTCTCATAATAATGCACAATATGGTTTTTGATCTTCGAGGGGGAGAGAGCACTTGACTACATGAAGGAAGTATCTCAATAGAATTATTGCGTCGATGTGAATTAGCTACTCATGAAAGAACTTCATGCATTTATCGCCTTCTTTTAACAAAGGGCCCTAGATTTTTTTCGCCATGAAGTCTCCTCCATCAACAACACCCTCTCTAGTTTAGTCACAATCGCATCTTCCTCAGCAATACCTCTTCTGAGGTATCTCCCATCAACTCCCTCCCCTCTAAAACTTGCAGCTCCTAGTTTTTTAAATGTCAACATTTGCAAAAACTTCCAAGTTCCACTTCTTTATATTTTGCTTCAAAGCCTTAAGTTTAATTGCAAGAATGAAACAATGAGTGCCTGTGAAATGATAAGAAGACCACCAAGATCTAACCTTATCTATAAAGCCATCAGCAGCTAACCACATATTTTCAAATTTGAAATACTGATGTCCCCCATGAATGCCTCCATAATCTAATAGAATAGGAAAGTGATCCGAACAAACTAGGGGCAAACGCTTCTGGCACAGTTCTGGAAAGTGGGCCTTCCACGAAGAAGAGACGAGAAACCTATCCAATCTCGACCAATCCTGATTATTGGACCACGTGAACTCGCCCCCAACCAGAGGAAGATGCATGAGATCCAAATCAAATATGAACTCAGAAAACTCCTCCATGGCCAAGGAGTTGCGATGAATTCCCGATCGCTTACTAGGAAAGCGGATAATATTGAGATCCTGACCCATACACCATGATACGTCCCATAAATAATATAAACCCGCTAACTCCTCCCATAGCCTTCTCCTATCTCTATCCATGTTTGGCCTATAGATGTCTACATAAGCCCACTCCCACCCATCTTCAACATTTTTATAAAAACTAGCAATCGAGAAATTCCCAATACATTCCTTAATAAACTAGTGACCGAGACAAGAGGGGCTATCTACGAGATAGATACAATAGAGGCACCGGTAGCCTCTGTTGAGTTGGTCTGTGGTGGTCCCAGAGCATCGAAGACAAGAGGAGCAAGAGTGGTGCTAGATCTCGTACCCCTATGCTCTATGGATTTGACCCCTGGCGGTGTAGCACCCGTTGATGGTACCTGGCCACTTGCCGATGGGCCTGCTTCACTCGACCTCTGTCTCCTCCAAACAGGGCCCGTCTGTTGAGAGTTGTATTGCTTTCCCGTGGGTTGAGGCCCAATGTCTGGGCCCAATTCTAATCCCTCCTTCCCTTTAATTAGATTAACAGAATGAGGCCCACTAATCTTTACTTAGCCCTTGACGGCCTAAGGTACCACCCATTACGTTTCCTTCAAACAAATCACAGCCCAGGCCAAGCCTAAGCCCACCCATTTTTTCTCCTCAACGTACCGTACAAGCTAGTTGATTTTTTCTTGCATGTCACCTAGCTAATTCTTCATCTATGTTAGAACACGATGCGCCATTTCCTCATTCAAGCCGACAGTACCCCTGCCACCACCCTCAGGTCTCTGGGCACCAATTGAAACGGCGGTACTTCCTAAACTTTAGAGGCCTACAGCTGCTCTCAGGCAGGCTGATGTGTCAAAGCTTGCTCCCAACCTGAAACGTTCATGGGACTGCTCCAAAACTTGCGATTGTTGGAGTATGTGATTTTTTTATATTGCTTAATAACATTAGTTAGACCCAATATCGTCTTCAAAGAAGATAGTCTCTTGACACTGAATGACAATGATGTCCCCATTATATACCATCATATACCTTATGAGAAAGACTGATCGAGCTGATAGGTCGGAAAGTGTCTGTTATCACACTTGTGTTCCCTTTCTGTAATTGTCTTTACGCGTGGGAGCTAATTATCAGACAAATGTTTTGCTGATGGTTTGCATAAAATTTCAATGGAAATAATCCTTTCCATTTTTGCTGATCACCAAGTTTCTTTATCATAGCTACGATTGAAGTTGAAAATATTACACATCTGGTGACAGGGAATATAAAGTCAGTATATAGTATCGAGTAAACAATTGTTGAACTACTGGCTATCAGATGAAACTATGCGCATTTTTTTGGAAGAAGAAACTCTTCCCCCATGATGATTGGTGATTGGTGAGTTATTTTGAAGCAACTATGAGCATTTATTGCTACCAAAGTCAATTGATGATGCTAATTAGGATATTGGATGTCTTCTGATTGAATCTAGGTTTTATATGACATGCAGTACCATGACACTTTTTTTCTTCCTTTCCAGATCTGATGTTTTCGGCCAGTTCATGCCTCTATTTGGAAGGGACTGGCCAACCTTCCCAAATTGTCATGTGATTTGTGTTGAATAGTTAGTCCTTTAATCTTACAAAACAAAAGTTTGGCATTGCTTAGATGATAAAGGAAAAAAGTATGAACTTTGGACAAAAAAGAGAGATTTATTATCTAAGATATGACAATTTTGATTGAAAGATTGTGGGTTTGACTACCACTGAGGTTGATACCGCTCCTCGTTTCAACTATTCTTCAATTACCAAGAAAAAGAGATGCGAAGGGCTTACTATTATGCCCTTTATACATTTTCTCTTCATGAATGACCACTGGTTAACTTCTTAGTAATTTACTAATGTATGCTGAATCTTTTTTCATTTTTAATTGATGCGCATCATGCTTTTGTGGGACATCATTTGTTTTCATTTTATTTTACTGGGGACGGGATTCATTTGTGCTGCATGTGAGTTCAATGCTAAGGTGTGATTGACCACTCCTTTTTTTTTATCAACTTCAAGATAGATCAGATGAGTTTTGTTCGCTTCACCTCATTTCAGAAGAGACTCTGGGGATTTTTCTTATGATATATAGCACTCCCTTCTCACGTCCTGTTTCATTATTGCACTAAGTTAGTAATTCAATTTTTACTAGAAGTTTTTTTACTCAATTTGAAACAGGTACAAAGACAAAATGGTTTGGCATTGAAAAGTTAAAAGAGTTGGCAATTTGGTGGCATCAGCTGTAATGTGATGTTTGAGTTTGGTTAGAGTATAAGTTAAACGATCTAATTCAACTATTTACATCAGTTTCAGTTTGGTACAATTGACCATTTTACATAGTATCAAAGCTTACTAGGAGATGTCAGTGGCTAAGTCGTTTGGATTCAGAAATGAATTAAGATAGTTTGTAAATAATAGAATAAAATATTTTTAAAATATCATTTTTTTAATATTATTATTGTTTTGAAATTTGAAAAAGTTGAATTGTTTATTATATTTTGTATAGAAATTTGAAAAAGTTGTTTTGGGATTTGAAAAAGTTGAATTATTTATTACATTTTGTGTGAAAATTTGATAAAGTTATAATGATAAAGATGAAATGAGTTAAGACGAGTTAGAGTGGGTTTTGAATTCAAACGAGACAGTGTAAAACACCTGCCACTTCATATTTTTAAATCCACATGATTATCATAAAACACCTATTCACACCCTTTAACTGTAATCTGGATTTTTTCCACTGAATTTTCACAAAGCTATATGATAACTCTCAAATTGTTCCGGTTTGGCTGTCAATCTATGATTTATCATTCATGGTTATTGGTATGATCCTTCCATTTAGCTGCACCTACCTCAGACTGGCATGCCCTTAATGTTAAAGGCAAGGTTCAAATGAGAAAAGACTTGCAATGGATACAAGGAACGGAGCTCACATAATGCTTCAGGGTCAACCTTAGAAATTGTTACCGAATCCATGGGCAGGAAAGACACAGCTTTGCAAACTGAAACATCATAGTAGCCAAAGCAAAGAAAGTAAAACTGATTCCTGTAGTATTGACTCTATGCTTTTTTTTATCTTTTTTTTCTTTTTGTAGTATTAAAGTTTTAGGAATATTGGAAATTCAACAATTTTCTTTGAAGATCCTGGGCCTGATTTATCATCTGAAAAACTCAAATATGTCTCTATTGCACATTTGGTTATCTGGATCATTTTATGGGCCGTTGTGGTTGATTTTTATAGCTTACTTGTGGGCTCATTTGTTCACTTCTCTTGCCTTAAATGCTTGCAGAGGTTACAGCTACTGTGGGTGATAGGATTATATGAAAGCCGAATTGACAACTCGTCTATAATTTCAGGATGGGAAAACATTACCAAATGGACCTTTGTTATTTCCCCCGATGGATTATTTCCCTCGCTGTTTCGAGAAGTTTATATTCTTGAGAAATTATACAATGTCACAAGAATTTATTTGAATAGTGAAATGAGATGAAATGAAATATTATTTTTTATTATATTTTATATAAAAATTTAAAAAAATTATAATAATAAGCAAAAATGGATTGTATTTCTGTATAAAACGGAGCATAAGTTGCACGAGATACTTCAGCTTGCATCAAATCTGCAGTATAGTGCAGTTGCCCAGGGCGCCAGTTATTTATTGGGATGTTGACTGATTGCCCTCTAGAAAGCATGATTTCTATATTAATGTCTGGTTGTTGCAGTGGTTTCTCCACTGTTATCGTATGCATGATACGTTTGTTTTTTATTATATTTTATGTAAAAATTTAAAAAAATTATGTTTGAATGAGACTTTTCAATCTAAACGGGACTTCAATCCAAGCATCTGTCTGCACAAGTGTTTCCCTTTGTTGCACCTCTCTCCTCTCCTACATCTTTCCTTCAATCAGAACCTCCATCTACTCCGCAATCACCAGTGGGTGTATTGTCGTGCACTTCTATTGCTGCGAATATGTACTCCCAAGGTGGTCCTACCTCAATTTTTTCCAGTCCGTCCACAGATTTTCTCAACCTTCACCACTGTACCATCAACTGCTCCTTTCACTCCGCCTCCCGAGTCTGTCAACTTGACAACACCTTCCTCACCTGAAGTGCCATTTGCTCAGCTGCTTGAATCGACTTGACCACAACCTCTGGAATGGTGAAGCTTGTCAGAAATTCCCATTTTCACACTGTGAACTCCAGTCTTATCAACTTCACCTGGAACCCCAGTTGATCAATCTTATTACTGGATATATATTTAGACACTTTTACTAATCATTGGATCCTTTTGTGATATTTTATTATTGAAAAATTTTATATATTATATTATTATTTTATTTTTATCTATATATTTATTATAATTAAATAGTTATTTATTACATATTTTATTATTATTTAATAATAATAAATATATCACGTATTACTTAATATGATAAAAATAAAATGTGACTATAGTGTATAATATTACTGTTCATTGATATATTGTATGTCATATTTTGCAGGATATTAGAAAACTCTTTCCTTCTGATTATAATCCATTCTATGCGCGCTTTGGAAATAGAGACACAGATGAAGTCAGTTACAAGAAAATTGGGATTCCCAAGGGCAAAATATTTATTATAACCCCAAGGATATTTAGCTTGATCTTATGCTTTTCACCGGTTAGAGCATCCGCATCTTTATCTCCAATATCATTATTATCTCTAAATTATAAGAAAAAATTTAAGAAATAGTTCAAAAATTCCTTTTATTCTTTCTTATTTTAAAATTTTGTTTTAAGGAATGAACAGGAAATTACTATTCATCCTCTATCTCATATTTTATTAATATTTTATTCTAATAACTAAAATAAATTATTCTTTAAATCATTTATACTTTTTCTTATATTCATATTTATTATAGTTTTAAATAACAATTTTAAAAATAATTTAAATAATTACTAAAATATTAAAAAATTAATTTTAAAAATATTATCATACCCATAAAAAAATAATTTAAATTTTTCTTTAAAATATTCACTAGTCAAAACATAAGAAAAAATATTGAATAGTTAAGTTTATAAATGGAAGTGAGAGAAAAAAGTAATAAAGAAATAATAGAAAAATATTATTTTAATAAAATAGAGAAATGATAAGAAATGAGATGTAGAAGATTTTTTAAAGATGAATAAAATTTAAGATAAAATTATAGAGAATGTTATTTTTAAAAGAAACCCAATAGTAATGTTTTATTCACTGAAAGTTGATATTTGATATTAACTGATAGGGTGAGGTGGCTATTCGTCATCGCATTGATGTGAAGTCATACACCTCTTTGCACACTCTTGTAAATGACATCATGTTCCCTCCAACTTCATTGGTCGAGCCAGGTAAGATACCTTGCAGTCAAAAGGTTTTTTTTTTTTTTTTTTAATGTTTTTTTAATTTTATTTTAAAGGGATGGAGAGAGGGGTTATATGAAGAAACATGTTTGATTCATATCTTGTTTCACGACCATCTTCATGCAACCTTATTTATCCATCCATTGAAGGCATTTTGTCATCTAGAACTTATAATCTTTACTATTGTAGGCTTTTAGAAGTATTAATAAAATAAGGCTTGAATATTATATAGTCCAATATGATTTGCTCAAAATTAGTAAAATTGATCCATTTGGTTATATATATATATATGTATATGAGAAAACCTTCTCGCCAGTCGATTTGTTCATATCCAAATAACAGCCTTCTAATAAAATTTTGCCACCTAGATCCTTCATTTTACATTTTTTGTACCTGATTACAACTGATAAAAAATTCACAAAACTCCTCATGTGCCCTCTCCTCTTCATTTTACACCCAAGCCATCAACATATTTGCTGATGCTACTACACTGCCAAAGCCGATGACCAAGGACCACTCTCACCACAACATCGCTCTCACCTTTCCCGCCCCACTCTCAGAATTTTGGTGAAAAGTGATTAGAGAAAAAGGACACCAACTAAATAAAAGACCCAATGGAATCTCTCTTGATAGTGTTCTCGTGGAACGTCTGCTACATGATTGGATTGTAGAAGCAAAAAAACAAGCCTTGCCAAAAGATGAGGTATTCAAGCTCACATTTTTTTTCAAAGTTAAGGAGCTGTGTGAGTTGGGTTGATTTTGGTACATAGCATTTTTATACATCATAAATAACCCCAAATCAGTACACAAATCAGACGAAATCAACACAAATCAGAGCAAGTATCGGGGTGGGGCGGGGGGGATGGAGGAATTACCTCAATGGGGGGCGACGAAGAAAAATATCTCAATGGGGGGCGATGGAGCTTGGTGGGACGATGGAGGTTAGTGGCGGCGACTGAGCTTGGTGGTGGCGATGGGTCTGGTTTTGCCGATATGAGAAACTACTATGCTTTCGGTAGAGGCAGTGAGGCACGAGTGAAGGGTCCTTCTTAAATGGGTGTATTCAGATGAAAAATGATCTACTTTGCAGTGGTAACAGATATCGGCGTTGGAATTAGATGGTAGTGGTGGAACCTTGAAAGCCTTGGGTGGTGGGCGGCGGGCTTGGTGGCAAACACTGAGGCGGGTTGGAAGTGCTTGGAGACGAAGATGAAGAAATGCTTGAAATCCGATTTTTGTGAATTGCTTGTGGTGATTTTGTGTGGTGATTTTTAATTAATTTATTGTGTTTTTACCTACGTGTCGTCATGTAAATGAAGGGCTGTTATTCTCAATTTAATAGTCGGACGAACCCGGACCGCTCCATAGCAGAACTATATTATATATATATATATATGTATATTGAATCTCTTATTCTATGCAGCCTCGAGAGTGATCAAATGATTCCATCCATCATCGTTTCATCTATAAAAACCATTAAAAGCATTGTGCTAATTTTGACAATGTCAGACCAAAAGGACATCATATCCATTAATTTCAACGTGACAAACAATTTCGGATATATTAAAAAAAACTTAAAAAATCATATTTAGATTCATAATTGGAAATGGAGCAATTAATTAAATCAAGCAATTCATCACAAAGACTAAATAAAAGAAATTTAAAATGTACTATATTTTAAGTTTTAATGACAGACTTTAATTACCGGTGGTTGAACGCTTTCTTTTAAGTTTCTCATTTTTAATTACATAAGTTGATCTATCATATTTTAAGTGATTTTTATATAGAAATTTTAATAAAAATTATTTAAAATGTGTCACATCAATTGATATGGTGGAAGAGAAAGTAAAATGATGAACAATATTTATCTTTTAAAATGACATAAACACTAACTTTTTATTTAAAAAAATGTAACGTCTTAAAGGATATCTAGTTCAAAGTGTTTCAAGCAATGAGCGCCAGAATACCACCGCTTAATGTTACCATCGCCTGTGTAAATTTTTTTTTTTCCAATTTTTTATTCACGTTTTTTTAATATATTTAAACAATTTTAAAAAATAAAAAAATACACTAATATACTTAAAATCACTTACTTCATCACTAAGTACCAAAAAAAAAAAAAAACAAATGACGGAGCGGTACATTTGAACGGCATAGAGGACTTTCTCCTCAAGCAATCTAGCATGTTAATAAATAAATAAATAAATAAACTAATTGCAAACTCAGTAGCTAGGTTTTCACGTTTTTACAAATTGAAGCATACGTTTTCAACTTTTTTTCAAAATAGTTACACGTCGTAATCTTTTTTAAAAACCTAGACATCGATGATTTGTAAAAAGTGAAAACTCAGGTACTAAATTTACTCTTCACACAAAATGAACTCAAAAAATCATAATCGGATTCATAATTGGACAAAGACCGACTCAACACATTGGGGGATTCAAATTTTGAATCAAGCAACTCATTACAAGTTTTAATAAAATATTTTTAGCATTAATAAAAAATATACACTACAATTCAAGCATTCAAAAAATTGAGTACTCTCAAGAAATGGTCAAGTACTTTTCTTGATGTTTGGAAACTGTGAAAAAAATTGTACTGTACTGATCTGAAAGTGGAAAGATATAGAATATGTTGTCTTGGTAATGAGAAATATATGGAATCGAAAGAGTGCTGTCATTTTTTATAATAAGTTTGATCGATTAGAAATTATTTTTCATAAGGCAAGGAAAAGTTTGGAAGCATACCAATCTGTCCAGGAATCAGTTCAATCTCAGAATGTTAGTGCAGTTGCTGCAACAAGGGAAGTGGCGGAAACCATGCCAGCTGAGCATTATATGAAGGCTAATTGAGATGCTGCTATGAATATTAAGTCAATGACTACAGGTTTAGGAGGTGATCATTCGAAATGCTGCAGGTGAGGTTCAAGTTTCTTTGGCATGCACTGTTAAAGCAAATCTTCAACCAGTCATTGCAGAAGCAAGAGCACTAAGGAGAACGATGGAGTTATTATGTGCTGATCTAGGCTTCTCAAATGTAATTTTTGAAGGAGATTGTCAGGAGATTATGAAGGCTTGCAATGCACAACAAGACATGAGTTGGACAGCTTTGAGTCCTCTTCTCTATGATATCAAGCGCATGTTGCATATCAGAGTGGGATGGAAAGTATCTTTCAACTTTAGGAAACTAATCATGCTGCTCACAAGTTAGCTAAATTAGCACTCTCTGTACTAGAGGAACATATATGGATGGAAGAATACCGTATGCAAATTGTAGATGTGGTGCTTAAAGAGAAAGATTGTATGTAATTACTGATTTTATAATATATACAGTTCTGATTTGCTTCAATAAGAACGTGATTTGAATCTTAATAGCATTAATAAGAATGTAATTAATGTATTTAATTAACCTTAAGTGCCCTCATTTTTTCTTATCCCAAATATTCTTCTCTACGAAGAAGATGAATAATATCTTGAGTTATAAGGTGATGGTAATAATAGTATATTGCGTGTAGTCACAAATTAATACTTCATCTTTCAATTTTTCTACTCTTCTTAGTGGACATAATGATGAAATGTCAATATACATTCAATTTTACCATATTTCTGTACAAGAAAAAGAATCATCTTTCAAACCCAATCTAAAAAAGAAAAGAGTTTGAAAAGGCTATAATTGGTTTGAATTCTCCAATAGACCCAATTTTCTAAGCACTTAAAAAAATAGTTCTTTCTTGTCTGATTTGAATTGCTTTTTCGAGCCATGGTTATAAGACGAAGGTTTTTTAATAATTATTTGTTCTTTTTTTTTGTGATTATAAAATATATAAATACAGTATGTGGGCCATATAATTTTCAATAGTTGGTTTGAAACAATAATTTTTAAATGACATTGAGAATTTAGAGTTATAAATATATTGCTAGAATGCGATTTTAAGTGGTAGGAAGTAACTCTCAGACCCCTACGGACGAGGGCGTTACTCCATATAATTTTTAATAGTGAGATCTATAATTTTTACATAAAAATACATATCATTTATTATCTCTTTCATAATTTTTTTTAAAAAGTTCCTACAAAATTATTTTTAAAAAAAAAAACATAGGGGACAGAGTCTTACAAGGACACAAAAGAAGCAAGAATGCCCTCGAGCATTGGACCAAATTTCGTTCTTCAATGTTTAGTCTGCCGTGGAATATATATATATATATATATGTATATATATTTTGACTGTAAAAGTGTTGTGTATTCTCATTCATCAATGTAACTATCTATAAAGAGTTTATCGTATGTATATTCTCTACATATTTCCTTTGAACATTCCTCAATCCAAACTATTTCTTCTATCCTAGATAGAGCAGATTTTGCCAAACCATGCTCTATGTTTCCCTATCTTAAAACATGTTGAATCTTCCACCCATTCCTTGTTTTGAAACAGCGTCTGACATCCTCTACAAGGCTTCCATACCACGAACAATCTTCCTCTTCACTACTCACTGCCTTTGTCACCACCTGGGCCCTTCAAAAACTACATTTGAAATTTTTAGCTCCAAGTATAGCTCCACTGCTTTCCAAAGTGCCATGATTTCTACTACTACTGGATGTGAAGTTCCTCCTCTTCTCATACTCAAAGCAACTTGCACATCCCCTCTGGAGTCCCTGACCATCAAACCAACTTCCATTCTTTTGCCTTTCAGATCCACAGCTGGGTCCCAATTCAGTTTGGCATAGTTGTCTTCTGGTGCTTGCCATCTGGTTTGATCTCTCCTTCCCTTTCTTGACTCCTCTGCTGCCAGGGTCCTGCAATGAGCTTCCTTGTAGTCTTCTACCATCCTCCTTGCTGACTGCACCAGCACTTTTGGACTAACAAAAGAGTGCTCAAAGATAAATTTGTTTCTTCGCATCCATAAGCTCCTCATAGTAACTGCCACCACCTCCAAATCCTCGACTAGTATGGAATTAACTAGTTTCTCCCATGTATGCACAAACTCCTTTTCTCTGCATGACCATTTTTTAATAGAACTAGCAAGTTCAAACCACACATCCGAGACTGCCCCATAACTCCATAGGACATGGCTTACTGTTTCCACCTCCTGCAAGCATATAGGGCATAGGTTTGATTCCCCAATCCTCATCTGGAACAGATCTTTCTTTGTTGGAAGACTATCATTAATAGCCTTCCAGAAGAAGGTTTGCACTATGCCCGGAATCTTCAATCTCCAGAGCATCTTCCATACTTCACCCTTTTCTGAAACTCTTGAGAACTCCCCATGTTTTTGCTTTCTTGCCATCTCTAGGTGATATGCACTCCTTACTATGAAAAGTCTATTTTTTGTGTAAGCCCAGATCCTTTTGTCTTGGAGACCAGTTTGGCTAATGGGAATAGAACAAATCAACTCAGCCTCTTCTTCAATAAAAATCTCCTTAACTAGGTCTTCCTTCCAACATTTTCTCTCCACATCTATAAGCTCCACCACTCTTGATGATCTATCCAGCTTCTGCACTAGGGATTGGATGCAGAAAGTAGAGGCCTTAGAGATCCAACTATCCCCCCATATGTTAATACTTTGTCGATTACCCACTCTCCAAAACATGCCTTCCTTCAGTAACTCAAGAGACCCCCATAAACTTCTCCAGATAAGAAAAGGTCTAGATCCCAGCTTTGACATTAATAGATCAGTTGTCTTGAAATATTTCTCCTTTAATACTCTAGCTGCCAAGGAAGATGGATTTGTGTAGATCCTCCAGCATTGCTTTGCTAGGAGAGCTTGGTTGAAACTCTCCATATTTCTAAAACCCAAGCCACCTTTGTCTTTTGTAACCCCTATCTTATTTCAACTCCTTCAATGAATCTTACGCTCATTTTGCTTATGCCCCCACTAGAAACGAGCCATCATTGCAGACATTTCCTTACACAATTTCATCGGGATTTTAAAAACACTCATCTAGTAAGTGGGAATAGCTTGCACCACTACCTTTATGAGCACTTCCTTGCCAAGGAATGATAGGAACTTGTTTCTCCAACAATTAATCTTCTTCCATACTCTCTCATTAATTTCTCTGAAAGTATTATATTTGGATCTTCCTACCATAGTAGATAAACCCAAGTACTTCTCATAATTACTGCTGCTACTTGCACCCACCTTCGTTAGTATCAACTGCCTATAAGACTTATTCACATTCGAGCTAAAGAAAATGGCAGTTTTGCTTTTGTTCAAGCACTGCCCGGATGCTTCCTCATCATAAACACCCTGGATGTTACTAATTCTCTTCCATTCCTCCATATTAGCCCTCCCAAATAACACACAGTCGTCGGCAAATACATATGGGAAATTCTTAGCCCTCCTCTCACCATATTGATCTCCTTAATAACTCCCTTACTTTCAGCTTGATTAATCAGGGAGCTAAAACCTTCAGCACACAATAAGAAAAGATAGGGGGATAACGGGTCTCTCTGCCTTATTTCCCTTGATGGAGTGTTCCAACCACTTGGGTTCCCATTTAATAGCATTAATAAGAATGTAATTATTATATTTAACCTCTAGTGCCCTGATTTTTCCTTATCCTAAATATTCTTGTCTACGAAGAAGATAAATAATATCTTGAGTTATAAGGTGATGGTAATAATAGTATATTGCGTGTAGTCACAAATTAATACTTCATGTTTCAATTTTTCTACTCTTCCTAGTGGACATAATGATGAAATGTCAATATACCATTCAATTTTATCATATTTCTGTTCAAGAAAAAAAAAATCATCTTTCAAACACAATCTAAAAAAGAAAAGAGTTTGGAAAGGCTATAATTGGTTTGAATTCTCCAATTGACCCAATTTTCTAAGCACTTAAAAAAATAGTTCTTTCTTGTCTGATTTGAATTGTTTTTTCTAGCCATGGTTATAAGAGGAAGGTTTTCTTATAATTATTTGTTCTTTTTTTTTTTTGGAATTATAAAATACATAAATACAGTATGTGGGCTATATAATTTTCGATAATTGGTTTGAAACAATAATTTTTATATGGCATTGAGAATTTAAAATTATAAATATATTATTAGAATATAATTTTAAGTGACGGGAGAAATACATATGCTTTATTATCTCTTTCATAATTTTTTTTTTAAAGTTCCTACAAAATTATTTAAAAAAAAAAAAAAACATAGGGACAGAGTCTTAGAAGGACACAAAAGAAGCAAGAATGCCCTCGAGCATTGGACCAAATTTCGTTCTTCAATGTTTAGTCTACCGTGGAATATTATATTGAAAGTTGCTTATAACTGAGGTCAAACTAAAAGTTAAAATTCCCGAAAACAGAAACAATATGAGCTTTCCATACATGTTGACTTGGTCAAAATCCAAAAGAGTCCAAACCATCGCTGCGTGACAGCCCATGACACATCTTGAATACTTGAATAAAGCAAATATTGTGAAAAACCGGGGATAATTAATATATTTTTCTTAGTTTGATATACGCTTGATTTTTTTTTAAATTGAATTTCAGTTTTTTTTTCAAAAATAAAAAAATCCCTTTATCTAAATATCTTATAAAAATTATTATTTTTAATTCTTTCAAATCATTAACTTCAATCTTCGTAATAAAAAACACAAACAAAAAAAGAATTCATAGAAAAAAAACAGACCTTACATGCATGCATATGGTTTGTGCGACACAAACGTGAGTCAACATGAAGCTGATTAGATAAGAGATCAATGCAGAATATAGACAAGTTTGAAGCATCAGTCCATTCAGAAATTCCTCAGGAAGTACACATTATTAATAATGCATCTCAGGAACCCATTCCGAGAGTGAGTCTTGATCCATTGAGTTTGAACTTTCATTTTCCAATACACTATTTCTCAGTTGAGTCATGGGTTTGTTGCTTTCATTGAAACTCTACATAAAAACAAGTCCTCTGTCAACATCCATCTTCTTGTAGTGGAGACTGATCCATAATCCGTTTTAGGCATTTCAAATTCAAGGCACCAACATTAACATGTACATGGTGTACGCGTGCATGCATGAAACGAAAGAATAAAAGAAGATACATATGGATTATTGTACTAGCAATGTCATCCACTAGCCTAATGCAGGTCCATTCACTTTGGATCTGTGATTTCCTGTTCTCTCCTCATCACTAGCTTTCCAAGTACTTGCTTGAATCATTGTACTCACCCTTCGTTTCTTTTTCTTTAGCCTTTTCCTCCTCTTCCAAGTTTCAATAGTACTAAATTAGACTTTTAATTCAGGATCTTATCTGCAAAGATTTTAAGTTCTTATCCAAATTTGGTAGATTCAAGTTTGATAGAGATAGACACATAAAATGAGTCGTATACAACAGTTATTACCACTCGTGTGTAGCTTTGTACAACTTCAATATCTAACATGAAATAGTATAGAACATGTTTTATATATATATCTCTTCAACCTAGATCGAGATCTTGACTACTGTATCAAACTTTGGACTCACAGACTAATTTCTAGGAGCGTAACCATTCACTTTAATAATGGCTAGAAAATAGGTACTATTACCTAGACGAGCCAATTGATGTGGGTTAAGCTGCCGGTGTGCATCTCTCAACATATATCACACCCAGTTGAAACAAATGCAACTAGCATATAAACTAGATAACCTTTTTGATGGAGAAATGAACAAGCTATGCACATATGGTTCAGTGAGTTGATGCTCGGCAGGGAAAGGTCCACAATTGTTTTCTAGATTTTCTTACTTGGAAGCATTCAAATTCAAGATACTCAAAAAAACAATCTGACAATTAATGCAATTTTATATTATTATTCTAGTTTGGCACCATCCTCACTTTAAAATGATGCTCTGCCCTTCTCTTCCCTCGTCAAAAAGCTCACTTCCCCATAAGCAGTATCTATTCTCTATACACAAATTGCAGAGAAAATAGATAGAGGTTTGTGGCAGTAGTTCACATGACATGGCTACAAACCAACCTTCATATTATAACCATGCAGATGAAGATTATATTGATATGGAGCTGAGCTCTTCTTCCAACTTCTTCTGTTACTCAATTCGTTCTCCACCACAAACCAGAGAATTTGAGTTTCAAATGACTTCAATTTCACATGAAAAAGAATCCACAACTTCTCCAGCAGATGAGCTTTTCTACAGAGGAAAACTCCTTCCTCTTCACCTCCCTCCTCGCTTGCAAATGGTTCGAAAAATACTCGAGAGTTCTTCCAGCACTACCAGTGAACATGATAAAGCTGCTCATGAAGAAGAAGCCTTGGAAGAAAACTATGGCATTCCTTTGATCATCAGTAGCTCCACCACACCTACTAATACCAGTACCCCACTTGAATCCTGCAACATTTCACCATCGGAGTCTTGCCGGGTTAGCACTGAACTAAACCCAGGTGAGTATTTTTTCCAATGGCCAACTGAAACGAATGGATTCATTAATGGTGATCGTCCAAAGAGGTCTTGGTCCAAGAAGCTGAAGCAAATCAAGCAATTCGCACTGGGTCAAAAGCTCAAGGCTTCAAGATCATATCTCAAGTCTTTGTTCAGCAAATCTGGTTGTTCAAATGAATCCTCCTGTGCCAAGGCAGCAGCTTGTAATGTAGAAGCAAAACTTCCCTCAAAGGAAGAGGACTGTCTGCAACAGTTCACGAAGGCAGCCAAGAAAAACCCATTTGACAGATACCAGATATCAACGACTTTGATGAAGAGCATTGAAAGAGAGATGCTGGAGGAAAGTGTTACTACCCACAGGAGGTCATTTTCTGGCGTGATTCAACGGCCTTCTGCGACGAAGTCTTCATCTTCGTCTACATCTTCATCTGGTTCTTCATCTTTTTCATTTGGTTCAAGTGGTTTTTACGATTTACAGCTGCTCAAGAGGAGTTGCAGCGCAAATTCAGAGACAGAGGGTTCGATAGAGGAAGCAATCGCTCACTGTAAACAGTCTCAGCGGCTCTATAGTTCTCCAAGGGTAGCCAGTGAAGCTGGGGTTTGTTCACAGCTGTTTGCTTCAAGGACTGCAGTTTGTGGGGATATTAATGAACAAAGAAGAGGATTTTGTAGCATCTGATCGATGGTTATTGCCATGGGGGAAAAGAAGCCCAGGAGAGAGACGAGGTACGACGTTGCGAGTAAGATGGAAACACATGCAGTACTTCTTGTTCAACTTTCCGAAAGTACTGTCACTGAATGTATTTCGATGTCCAGGTCGTTGCTTGGTTTTCATGTACTGTTAGATTCGTTCATCTTTTAAAGTTAATCAGAAGTTTTAGAGTTATAGTCAAATTAACATGGCACAGGCCGGAAGATATGATTGCTTGGCCCTGCCTTTCTTTTGCAAAATAACTGTACAAAACTTGCACCACCTAAACTCGCATTTAGTTTTGGGTCATGCTACAGCCCCCGCTGGGGGTGTAGCTTACTTTTGATGTGTTTTTTTTTTTTAAGTTTTTTTTTCTATAATTATTTTTAACAATTTTAAATATTTAAAAAAAATTAAAATATTATTAAAAAATACTTTCTTAATCAGAAAGTAAAAAAAATTAAAAATTAAAAAATGCTTCCTTAATCGTGAAGTAAAATAAAAAATATTTTTTTATGATTTTTTATTTTACTTAATGATTAAAAAAGTATTTTTTTTAATAATATTATGAATTTATTTTATTTTTTAAAATATATAAAATTCTTAAAAAAATTTATATAAAAAAAATTTAAAAAAAACACATCAAAAGTAAGCTACATCCTAGCGGGAGCTCCCAGCCCCAGCAGGGCGTGTAGCATTTTCCTTTAGTTTTAAGGCAACGCTACTCTGCCACCTAGCGTTCACCGCTAGGCCTACCGTCAGGCTTTTTTTTTTTTTTTTTTTACCTTTTTTCTTTTCACATTTTTTAATATAGTTAAATATTTTTTAAAAAAATATCAATACATTTAAAATTACTTACTTAATCACTTAGTAAAAAAAAAAAAATGACCAGTGGTCAATTAGAATGGTCAAATGTAGAAGACAAACTAGTGTTTCTCTTAGTTTTAATCTAACATTTTTTACCATAGAAGCCAATATTCCAATAGATACTTATTGATTTAATATAAAATAATAAGGAAAAGATCCCCACTCGCCGAAGAAGGGAGAAGATCATGTTATGGTTTATTGAACAAGAAGACCAGCATTAATTCCAGAGGTTTAAACTTTTTCCTCAATAATTTTGAGATAAAATGTTGGTTTGGACAGTGAGATGAGATGATTTTAAATGAGTTGAATAAAATATTATTAGAAGATTATTTTTTAATATTATTATTATTTTGAGATTTGAAAAAAATGAATTATTTATTATATTTTGTATGGGAATTTAAAAAAATTGTAATGATGTGATGATATGAAATGAGATGGATTGAAGATGTTTCTATATCCAAACATGGTTATGATATAATATTTGTTCATGATTAATCTCTGCTTCATGTTCACATTAAAATTGAAAAATGACATATCTGATAATTCTTCCCCAGCTTTTGTGTTTGTGAAATCCTATTGCCTTAATTCATACCACTTCCTTCCGAGTATTTGACTTGCTTTCAGATAAATATATATATGCGACTGCATGGCCCAGACAAGATCAAATATCCAGAGACAAATGTTACTGTCCACTGAAAAATAACTAGTTAATTTACATATTACAAAAAAAAAAAAAAATGTCATGTGTCCATGACGTGGCACTGTTGGGACTAGTAAGCAGGTGGGCAGCATGTGAGTAAATGTCAGGGGAGATTGAACTCTGAAGCATCCATATCGTCTGCATGCAACTTGTCATCTTCTTACTCTTTCTACCTGATGCATGCATGTCCCCGGCCAACAACATGACAAGTTACAATATGGGCAAAAGAAAGTGAAGAGACGAAAATCGGTCCCTAGCTCCATACAACTTAAGATAACCTTAATCATCATCTCCACCAAAAAACAACAAAACAACTAACAAAAACATCGATCAAACTTAATTTACCTGTGTGCCAGCTACCTGGTTTTATTCCTTTCTTGACCTGATCATATCTTCAATACGTACCCTCTCTCTCTCTCTCTCTCTCTCTCTCTCTAAATCATTTATAACAGTTTAAATACACGCTAACATGACACATTAAATTAAATCGTAAAATATGTTTGCTATTCAAATAAACAACTATTTGAAATGTATAGATAAGAAATGACAAAATTTAAGATGAAAAACATTTCTCAAAATTAAAAAAAGCTTGTTTATATTGCATGTGCCTAGATATTTTTCATCGAGAAATATTCTTACCATAAAAGAATTACACAAAAATAATTTTACAAACTGATGTGATTTGATATCGTTCGTCAGATTGTAAAGTTAATTTTATTGTAAAGTAGATCTAATAGATCAGATAAAGCTACGTCAATTTGTGATGTTATTTTGTATAATTATTTTGTGGATGTAGCAATACGCTTTTTCATCTTATATTCATTGCCTATTAAGTGATTCATGTATATCTCATAGAATCTTTAAATGCAAGAGTCTTTCATTTACACATAAAATTAAAGATCATAAGTATAGCTGATCACAGTCAATATTGATGGCGATATCTCAATGTATAATCGACAAAAATCATAGACATCAATAGACATAACTTACTACACCTCAATGCATGTATTGTTCCGCATGATGGGCCAAAAGATAATGCTAACAGTGAGAGTCCAAAATTGCAGGCCCATGTTGTCTGATTCATTTGGTGCCTTATTGATCTTTTTGTAGGATGCTGTCCTTATCCTCAACAAAAGAAAAGAATGAGACTATAAAAGTTTCATTATATATTTCAAATACTATCATGACCAGAGCATAATTATGATGGAACAACTAATTATAAAACATGGTTTTAGATGAAAAACAACGTACGGGCGTAATAATATCATAATTAAAGGTTAGTTGGATAGTTGAATAATAACACGTAAGCCACATAAGTATCTAATTTGGAAGAAAAATGCCACATAAACATGCCAGGTCATCAAATTGCTACATGAGATCAGCAAGGTGCTACAACAATTAATTTGATCCATGCTTATGCATTTATATATACTTTAGAACTCTCCAGCTCCCTCTCTAGAAAACCCCCCGCTCCCTCTCTAGAACTCTCCAGACTCCAATTCATCCGTGAGGGGTGGGGAGCTTCGGCTCCTCCCCCCTCCCCTCTATCCCTTTTATTTAGTTGTCTGTAGTTTTTTGCTTTGCATTTTGTTTTTCAGGCCAAATAAGGAGGAGAACCGTCCAAGTCGTTCCAGCCGTCAACCTCCTACACGCGCCTCTCCGGTATGACGCCCAGCCGCCGATCTTCAAGACAATCAAATCCGGCGTCCATCGGAGCGGCGCGTAACCCGCACGCGCGGGACGAAGTTTTCGGATCCAGACGGCGCGTGGCCTTCACGCGCCACCAAGGAGCCATCTGCTAACGCCACGCGCGGATTCTGCGGAATCTCTGACTCCGAACCTTCAAAGAGTGACCGACGGTTTTCCTCCCAGCATGAATAGTGTCCGACAGCGCCACAGATGACCGCTGTGCACTGTTCATCCGCATTTTGATCTTGGCTGTCCTTCGTTTTCAGTGTTTTTTTTTCTTCTCAGTATTTGTGTTGTTTTATTTCTCTGGTTGGTTGTTGTTTTGTTGACCCGAGTGAGGTGGTTGAGCTTTTGGATCGGACGTAATCTGGGGCAAGAGCTGTTCGAGAGTGGTGAGAGATGCTACGGCTGGTGATCGTACGGCCGGATGTTGTGGTCCGTACGTTAACTGGGTACTCGCTCAGTCTGGGCTCGAGATGCCGATGCTTGCGGTGGGCGTGTCATCCGGGTTCTCACCAGTGCTTGCGGTCCTGTTTGTTGTTAGTTTGTTTAGTTGTAGTTGTTTCGTTTATTTTTAATATGTAATTTATTAGAATAGGCTATTGGATTTAATGTCCATAGCTGTGTCCCATACTCATCCTCCTTAGGAGGATTGAAGGGGCCTGCAAGTTCTGTTTATACAGAACGCTTTCTCTGTGTTTGAGAAAGTTTTTAGAAGTTAAGACAATGTCCGTCACAATGTAATTTGTGTATGGAGAAGCCCCAGAGCTGCTGCGTAGTTTGGCTTATAGTTTGGATTATCCATGTACTGATAAGTCAACAGTTGTAACTTCGGACCATTAATGAAATGTGACTATTTCTATATAAAAAAAAAATACATTCCGAATCATATCAATTTATACGGTAAGTACGTTTAATTTGGAATCATAAAAAATGTATAGCCAATAATAATAATAATAATAATAAAAGCATGGTTATATTGTTAGTAGGGGTGTAATTAGTTTAATTTGTTCAGTCCAGTTTTAGGCATGTTGATGAATCGAACTTAACTGTTGAGTTTTATACAAGTAGAAACCAAAACGGAAACCCATCGGTTCATGAAGGGAATTGATCATTCGACTTTTTTCGATTTCTGTTCGGTTCATGTATCCAAAGCAATCCTGTTTCTCTCCTTTTCTTTTCCTCCAAATTCTTGTACATTTTATAATTTAAAAAAATCCAATTATGTATAATAATTACTTAAAATTGCATGTAATAATTATTATCCTTTTAATATTTATAATATAATAATATATATCATATTAAAAGAAAATAGAAATTTATAGAATATTGAATTTGGTTTGGTTCAAAATATTTAAAATTGGAATGTAACCGAAAAAAAAAAAGGAAAAGAAAGAAAGAGAGAAGCAAAACCAACTTAACCGTCAGTTGAAATGGACTGTGTGAGAGGCAAAATACACTAGGTCCAAAATAGTTCTTTAGGCCCAACCCACCAAAAGGTCATCCCTAGGAGACAAAATAAGAGAGAGGGAGAGGGGACAAGAAGGGACAAGGGGGTGAGGGTCTCAAGAGGTAAGGGGTGTCAGGAGAAAGTAGGAAAATGAGAGATAGCCAGACACGCAAAGCAGACATCCATCACCACTACTAAGGCGCATGCTGGAAGAGGGTCAGATAAAAGCAAGCGGCCAGATGACTCGAGGGGGCTTCTGGAAGTTCTTCTTCAACCTCTGGATATAGAGCTCCAAAGAGAACATATTCTCCAACAAGTAGATTTTCAGCTTCCATTGTACAGTGAGAAATAAGAGACTACGAGAGCTTGTAAATAAGAGGCGGCCCGGCTTGCCTCACTGCGAAGTGCGGGTTCAGTCTTTCGACTGCCCGACATTACCTTTGAGACAGCATCTCCACCAGCGAATGCCAAGTATTCACACTCGTGCCATAACCGTTGCCAGTGGGTTACCTTCAGGAACAAGTCTTCGGAGTTTACGTGCCTCCGAGCTCCACAACCGCCTGAAGTGGACCAAGAGGGCCAACGGACTCTCTGACCACTTCGTGCGGGTTACAATAAACATACTCTAACATTAAGCGCAATTCACATTGGAAAAAGAAAGTTTATCAACATCATCGAAAACAAAAATGCTTGAAGAACGTACGTCTTTCAACAAGACTTAGGGTGAGTCCAATCTTACAAGTTGCTCGACCCTCTTTACCATTTTTATAAAAAGTCAACAGGTAAGAAAGGTTAGGGAGCACCTCATCGACCTCCCAGGTGCCCGAATGGGCGGGCAAGTCACTTGACTGCCCAACCAACCTTCGTAAGCATCCTACGCGGTGGAGCCTATTTTCCGCCATAGCCGAGCTACACGCTCGCATCCTATGTGGTCGAGTATATCTCCTGCCATTGCCAAGCTACACACTCGCATCTTACACGGTTGAGCACATCTCCCGCCATAACCGAGCTACGAGCTACACGCTCGCATCCTACGAAGTCGAGCCCACCTCCTGCTCACCTCACCAAGATAGGCCTCACACTCACGCTCTATGCAATCAAGCCTACCTCCCGCTTACCTCGCCAAGACAGGCTTCATGCTCGCGCTCTACGTGGTCGAGCTCATATTTTACTTCTTAACGTGAGAGGAACAAATGAACAGGGCCAACTCCCAAAATTTATTTCTCTATGAATTGGGGTAGATCAGTTCGATTGCATATTTTACCTTTGAAGATTCTCAAAGTCTATTTTGGAACAAATTGCTCTTAAGAATCGCAGGTAATTGTGAGAGGGTAAAATACATCAGGCCCAAAATGGTTCTCAAGGCCTAGCTCATCAAAAAGCCATCACAATGAGACAAAATAAGAGAGAGGGAGTGGGGACAAGGGGTGAGGGTGTCAGGAGGCAAGGGGTGTCAGGAGACAGTCATACACACAAAGCAGACATCCCTCACCACAACTCAATGGGGCTTTCGGGACTTCTTCTTCAACCTTTGGACAGAGAGCTCCAGAGAGAATATTTTCTCTAGCAAGTAGATCTCCAGCATGAGAGACTATAAACAAGTATATTATAGTGGAATCTTCCATCCTCAAAATCCCGTGGACGTAGGCCTAATGCTGAACCACATAAATATGTGTGTCCATCTCATCATTTTCTCAGCATTTAAATATTATTCACCGCTATAGACGTACACACGGACATCGTACAGCAATACTGGATCAATGCTGGGGGCTCCACACCTCACCGATCGAGGTCTAGCCCACTTCAGTGCGTCCGGGAATAGATCTTTCTCCCCTTCTAGGCTACGCCATTTTTGGGCGTTAACAAACTGTTCTATTCGGTTTGCCTTGGTTCAGTTCCGTCGATTCAGTCAATTCATTCCTTTTCTCATATGACCCTACAAGGACTGTAATCTCTCTCATTGCCTTGAAATCCAGTCCAAGAAACCTTTGATCTTAGAATGATGTTTTTTCAAATTCGTAGTGATTTCCAATCATTCATTTCTTGACTTGACTAATTGTTCTTGATTTTTAAGGATATTGGAGAAATTTTGTTGGTTTATAGTCAAATTCAACAACTAATTGTAATGGTGTTGCAATATTAGCTTTCGTCCAAATAACCCTTTTTATTTTTGCTAGTGGTGTAACGAGATGTGTGTCCAAATCTTCCCACAAATGGTATTGTGTTAGCCACCAAAGTTGAAAACAAAGACAAAGTAAATTAAAGAGCATTAGTCAACAACACTTTATTTTATAATATTATTCAGTGTTAATGGTGTTTAGAACAAAAAGACCTAGGTATATAATTATAAATATTATGAACCTTGGACCTTTTTTGCCTACAAATCTTATTATATTATATTTATCTTTTTCTTAAAATTGATATGGGTCGATGTCAATCTCCCAAGGCCCAAGCCATTTGCATAGCTTTCGATATGATTGCACTAACAATTAAAGGATAATAATTTATGTAAATTCAGACGTGCAAGTTTCGCACAAGTATTCTCAAAAAAATAAATTTAAAATATAAAAAATATTTTTTAATGTGTATCGTATTTTCTATCAAACGAGACTTGCATAATTAAGTCTTCCGTAACATTATCCTCCCAACATAGCATAAATTACAACTATATGTAGTAATGGACCGAGACGCAATACGTACATCTGGCAGGATTACCGACTGTTTGATACACCATTCACCGTTTCTCCTAGGAGCGGTCCGATTAATGTGTGGGTGATGATCCATCGATCTCTCGTTGATACATTTGTTGGCCACGACGTCCAAACAACTTGAAACTGTCCACTTAACATAGTCATCAAACAGTTTTAAAGAAGATGATTCCATGGGGCCGTAGTAAATGATTAGAAATTATTTAATATGCTCAACTTTTGGGCTGATCTTTTACGCCACATCATGAATACTAAATAGAAATTTCTTTTATTAAAAACTCAAGCACTTATGGAAGAGGAATACAACGTGTTAATGCCCAAAAACTACGCAATCGGGAAGGAAAGAAATATCCATCCTGGGACACGCCGAGGTGGGCAGTGCCTCGATCGGTGAGGTGTGGAGCCCCTGGCAGTCATCCGGTGCGGCTATATGGTATCCATGTATACATCTATAGCAGTGAACAGTATTTAAATGCTGAAAAAATAAAAGAGATGGACACACAGATTTACGTGGTGCGGCACTAGACCTGCGTCCATGGGGGTTTAGGGAGGGGAGATTCCACTGTAAAATATGTTTGTTTACAGTCTCTCATAGCCTCTCATTTCTCGCAATACAATAGGAGCTGGAAATCTACTTGTTGGAGAAAATGTTCTCCCTGAAACTTGATGTCTAGAGGTTGAAGAAGTAGCCGAAGAAGAAACGTGGCCAAAAAGTCCCTCCAAGTGTTCAAAAGAAAAGTACCCTAAACTATAGGCACCCAGACCTTTTTATATGACCATCTTCTTGGGTGCGCCTCGGTAGTGGTGAGGGATGTCTGTTTTGCGTGTCTGGTCGTTTCTCCATTTCCTACCTTCTCCTAACACATCGCCTCTTGACACCCTTGCCCCCTTGACCTTTCTTGTCCTCTCTCTCTCTCTCTCTCTCTCTCTCACACACACACATCTTGTCTTCTAGTGATGGCGCTTTGATGAATTTGGCCTTGAGAACCATTTTGGACCTGATGTATTTTACCCCACACAGTGCTTACAATCCAATGCCTTGGAGAGCCAAAATAACCCCAAACTAAAGTGCAAAAACAAAACCTAATTCACAACCAAATCCAAATCCAATATAAGGTTTATTTATTATAAACATCATCTACTCGGAAGTATTAGATATTTGAATCTGGAATCCGGTTTCCACACAAGGTTTTTCGATGAGTAATTAGAACTAACTTGCTTCAAAAGAAAAGATGCATGATCTATGGATCATTCATACAAATATAATCGGATCATGGGCATCCTTTGTTCAAGCATCCAATGCTCTCGTACTAGGAAAAGGTTAAGACTATGTTACATGGGATATATACATATTCGAAAGATCCAAAACAGAGGAAAAAAATACGGGAGCTCTCAAATTGCATAGACAGTGCTTAGAATCTCGGAATCCGAAATAACAACAGACATAGACCGTGATTGTGACCTCGTACTGCTCATGGATGACCTCCTAATGCTGCGCATTTTAGAAGCCTCCATCCTGTGCACAATCACCCAGTAACACATTGTCCCCAATGTAGTTGCCATGATCACTGTCCCAATGGCTGTTACTCCGACAGCCAACCCCCTATGGTTTTTTCCCACAACAAGATATGACAAGGCAAGATAGGCCACTGAAACCAGCACACAAGCCAACCACATTAGCTTGTTTATAATTGCCATCATTTGCTTTTTGGCCTTCCTCTCTATTACTACAACTGAAGTTTGAACTACCACCACAGCCAATGATATGAAGAGGGCTGTAGAGTCAAAGATGATGAATATCATAAACTCGGTTGTGGGAGCGATTCGTGCTTCACCGGGTGAATAGCCAGGAGGAAGCGTTTTTGGTTCATCCTCAAATTGGCCCGGGATGTTAAAGATGGCAGCAAAGGCAACGGTGGCAATCAGGACGGCAACAACAGTGGTTGAGTTGATTGCATTGTTAAGCCCCTCTGAGTGCATTTTGTTGAGCCGCTTTGCTATGCCTTGCACACGCTTTCTTGTTTGCCGTGTGTGCTCTAACTGATTATGCACCCCATGCTTTATGTCGCTAACGGTTTGCTTCAGCTCTCGGGCCGTGTTTGCAGTTGGTGCTTTGATCGAGCTTGCACTTTGAACTCCATGTTCTCGCAGGATAGCAGCAACCTCAGAGTGCCCTGCTTTCTCAGCAGTGTCGAGAGCAGTTTCTTCAGATTTGTTAATGGCCATCTTGTCTATGCCCTCACATTCTACTAGCTTGTGAACAATCTGCAACCAAAGCATGTGTGTCAGGGACTTCCGTATCTTTTCAAGGGATTTAAAGTCAAATTGAGATAGCAACCTAAGAGTTGAACTTAAATTGTAAGTGGTGTGCTTACACACCAGTTTGCAAGTAGTAAAACCTTTCAATGAAGATTTTAGAGAAAGAGACGTCGCAGCATCACTCACAATGGAAAGTGCACTGCTTACTCTTTAAGAAAGAAAATGTATCTATTTCGCTCTAAAATCCTTAACTCTAATCGAAGTACAGTTTTTGGAAATAAGGAACAATAAATAAAGTTGATATTCATAGAATAACCTAGCAGGCATAAGTCTATATCTGAAAAAAGCGTATAAATTATTTCTTACAGATTAGCAACCAGGAGTAGAGTTTCCTGACCTGCAGTCGACCCTTCCTTGTTGCTATATGCAATGCAGTGTTGCCCTTGGAATCAATCATGTTTGTCAAAGAAGGACCTGACTTCACCAGCTCATCCACAAGCTCCACGTTCTGTCCCTTAACTGCCATGTGGAGAGCTGTCTGCCCCTTCTTATCAGTTCTTGTAGTGATTCCAGGTTCTTTGCTCAAAAGGGCCTTGACAACCTCCAAATACCCATGCCTTGCAGCTGAATGCAAGGCAGTTTTCCCATTACTTCTGGCTATGGTGGCCAAGCAGCTTCCTTTATCCAAGAGGAAATTTACTACTTCAATATGGCCTTGAGCTGCAGCAGTATGTAATGCAGTAGTGTTGGTTAGATCAACGGTCATTGAGAGTTCGGGAATGGCATCAGTGAGGACCTTCAATATCTCTGCAACAGATAAATAGTTCATGATTATCATTGGGACAAACCGTCAAAACAAGAGTCATAAAAAAATTATGTTGTAGTAGTCATGACCAGTTTTTGCAGTTTCAATACTAAATATTAGATAATATAATTTCAAATGATTAAGTTCACCATTTCCTCTCGTTTTAAGCTTTTGAGATAAGTTGTAATTTAATATGGTGTGAAAGAAGTGGTTCTCCATTCGAATCCTAACTCTACTCTACTTACTGATTACAATATCAAATTCTTTTCCTAAGGACAAGTAGTGATTTAACACCAAGTATGTGTTCGATGCTAAGAAAAATATATCAAAAGGGAAAGTTAAGATGAAAATCTCAATTTCCAAAGGGACTTACCCAATTCCCCTTGCTTGGCAGCAATATGGAATGCATCGTAGTTATTTTTAGCTTTTGTACCAGCCAATCCAACGTCATAGTGCTTTATCAACTCCTTAACCAAATCGACGCAACCGTGTTCAGCAGCAACATATAGGGCAGTTTCACCCGATTGGTTCTGCTTGGACAACAATTGCTTCAACTCTGCATCCCCATCGTTAGCCAATATCTCCTTAACCAATTCTAAATTCCCCAATCTCGCCGCCATATGCAGCGGCGTGTCATCCCGTTTTCCGGTCAACTGCTTGGTCATCTTCTTCCCACCAGATCTTTGTTGCCTCTCCGGAGCTTCCATTGATATCAATTCCACTCAACCCTCTAAGAACACAGAATTAAGGGGGAAAAGAGAGTCCTAACCTTAGAGGGTTTTCTTCTACTTAACAGTCGAACCCCAAATTACCAATCCGCCAATAGATATGGATAAGACTATTTAGATCCTTCCATAGATGAGCATGTAGGAAACTCCCATGACTCTGATACTCATAGTAAACTCTGGCATCTTCTGCATCAGAAATTAAGGACTGCTATTAGGTAAAAACCCAGATGTGTTTGCTTCCCCATAATTATATACAATTTTTTCTTCATGTTTCATAATTGTCATCAATCATCGATACAAGAAAATTAGAGCCACAAAGGAGACGAAGGACTTGGAAAAACCGTTCTCGGTTTGCCACAATATGCGTAGCAATTCAATGAACTGCAAAGACTGAATTGGCAATTGGGCTTTTACCGACCAAGAGATCACAAATTCAAAAGCTCTACTATGAAAAATAAACAAACAGAAGACGAACTGGGTGATTATAATAATCCATATAAGGAGAAAAATGATAAATTAATCACCTTCTGCGTGTAAAAAGCTGGGCTTTGTCTCTCCAAATCTAGAAACGGAAGAAAAACTCAGCCAAAGGGATTGAAAATCGGGTGCTGGGAACAAAATGGAAAGCAACGATAGAAAAGAAGCGTGGAAACGAGGTGTGAAAATGCAGGGCCACAATTTCAGTACCGAAGAGTCAAGTGGAGGTGAGCGAAAGAGTGAAATGATAGCTTGGCCCACTTTTGACTTTTAAGTGCCATCATTTCCTCTCCTCAGACTCCTCGGGTCAAGAACAAGGAAGGGCGTTGTGCTGTAGTAAGATTAGTGGAAGTATGAACTACGAAGGAAGGAAGGACGCGCAACCGAGTTTCTTTCTTGCACGTGATCCACACATACAGTGTATATGAAAACTGTGGGGGATTACACGTATCACATAATACGAAAAGAGTAATTTTACATAGAAGTCAATGTAGCGGTGCACTCGTTACACTCACTACGTAGGTGTCGTTAGATCTTTTTTTTCTTTTTTTTTTATCTTTCTCTGTGTGTGGTCTAAATAATGTCACATCATGTGTGTAAAATGACTTCTCCAAATAATAACTTCTATCTATATTTATTCATACGAAAGAGATATATCTAGTAACTTTATAGTGGTCAGTACTAGATTTGAGATTTTTACAAAGTACAATTATAAGGGTAGTGGTACATCCATCGATGATGGTTCTCGAGAAGTTCAAATCTTCCTTTTTATTTTTAGATTTTTTTTATAGATTTTTTTTATATCCTTAGACGTTTAAGAATAAAATAAAATTCACAATATTATTAAAAAATACATCTTTAATCACTAAGTAAAAAAAAAGTATCGAGACACAACTCTCAGTAGCTCTATCATTTTCCTAACTATAAACTATATGACTTGATCATGAGATACATCATATTTATTTTAAGGAAAAGTTTTTATAATTTAATATCTTATATCAAGTCATATTCATTTGTGAATCAATTATTGCTAGACTCTTTATAGATAAGGAAAATGCTACTTGTCCCGCTTTATTTTCTTGATTTACTTTCCCGCTTGACGTGGTTACCCCACCTGGCAAACTGAACTTATTTGTTTTTCTCACTTTTTTTAAGTCTGAAACAAAGCCAGTCCTATTTTACTGTTTTACCCATTCCCTCCCTCGAATTCGCAGGCAAAAAGAATCCCCGCTTAACCGTCATGCCAATTGCTCCCCAAAGATGTGAAGACCTACTCCGTTGCACCTCCCTCCTCTGTAAGCACCGCAGCCCACATAAGCAACACCCCTTCCGCCATAGACAGCTCCTCCACCATCTTACGTAAACTAGGGCTGCAAAAAGAACCAATGGAGACCTGCCCTACATGGCTAGCAGAAGTAGACCACTGCACGCTGCCGAGCTTTCTCTTGCAGGACCGAAATGGAAATCGCTAGGCCCCTTTCCCTCATGGTCAAGGAAGCACAGCCCGCTTGCAGCCCTATACCGTCACCTACACCACCGCAGCTCTCCACGACAACGCCGCAAGCTATACTCAAACGCACACTCTGTTTTCACACCACAAAACAGAGCAACGTCGCAGCCCTTTCCTCGCTACAAACCAGAAACGAAACCCAACCATAATCCACGGCATCTCCTCCCTCTGCGATCACCTAGATCGCAGCCCAGACAACACGGGTCCTCTGTCCGCAGCGAAACCAACTCCATCGCAAAGCTCCATACACGCTCGGCAACATTTCGGTATAAATATCAAGCCCTAACTTGTCGTGCATCCACAAACCGCCAAGCCCATGTTTCCGTCGACCCATACTCCTCTGCTGGTCAAGCTCTCTCTCTCACAATCTCTCTCTCATGCCTTACAAGTATATTACGGGTGAGGGCAGATTACCTGAGTTGAGAGTTGTACTCACATGTCTTAAAGTTGGTCTTAAATTTATGTTTAGAGTGGACTTAATATGTCTAATTTTTTGGGTTAAGACCATGTATTTGCATAGATGATACGACCTTGCATAGGCGATAAGAACTGGAGGGATGTCAATGGTCGTTAAGATGTTGAACAATGAAATGGACATGAAAATGTGAACTAGTGCAGAAGACGTTGTCGGGGCAGGGGAGATGGAGACCTGGGCGATAAGAACTGGAGGGATTCTTTTGCCTGCGAAGTCGAGGAGGGAACGGGTAAAACAGTAAAATAGGGCTAGCTTTTTTCAGACTTTCAAAAATAAGAAAAACAAATGAGGTTAGTGTGCCAGGTGAGGTATCCATGTCAAGCGGGAAAGTAAAGCCGGACGTTAAAGCGGGACGTGTAGCATTGTTCTATAGATAAAGCATTAACAATAATTTTATTTATTTTTTAATTCTAAAAACTACTTATAACATCATAGGTATATTTCTAGTTAAGTTCTTGCTAAAAGAAGGCATGTTAGCTAATTTAGTTAGCTTACTTCAGGTGCATCCCATTGTATTAGTTATAAGTTTTGTTAAACTATTAAAATAGTAATTTTTTTAATATTTCTTTATTTTATTTTATTCAACAATCATATTTCCAAAATTCATTCTATCTAAGATACATTTATCTAATGTTGTTCTAAAATAAAATGAAGTGATCAATGATTAATCAGCATACAAAATAAATTCTATATCATTACATTAATATAACCATCCGTGTTTCAAGATATTTAACATTGTTCCAAAACAATCACATGAAAGATATTAACATAATAACATTGTCCCAAAATAATTTAGTTCATACAAAAACGACATGAGAATCAAAGCAACAATATTGTAATATTCTAACCCAACAAGGCAACAAGCAACTGAAGTTTATAAAAAATAGAGAGAGAAAATAAAATATTTTAATGTTTAGCCAAGTAACAATATCCTTCAAATTTATATAGACTTTTAGCTAAAGTTTTATTTAACCTATAGATAAATAATCTAATGCCTATATATTTTTGCCCACCTGAATTAAATTTTACACTCCTATATATTTTTACGTAATCCCAGAATGCCATCGTAGATAATGATAATTCCGAAAAGTTAGAAATCAATGTCAATTATAATAAGGAAAATACTAGTATGACCATGAGTTTGTTGTTTTATTTTGACCGTTTATATATTTAATTTTTTTTTTCAAATTTAGAGAAATAACTTTCCGTATATTAGTATATTTCTTTATTTTTTAAAAACATTTAAAGATATTTAAAAAAAATTCTAATGAAAATGGCACGCTAGTATCATTCAATTAATAAAGAGCAATACTAGAGAGAAGTTACAATTGTGAGTGTACACTTTGTACTCACTATGTGGCTTCTTCTCCTCCTCTCATTTTTTTTCACTTTAAGAAATAGACAATTTGGATGAAGCCACATGGTATGTGCAAAATGTATGTGCAAATAGAGACTTCTATCAATATTTTTTTATTAATAAAATAAAAAAGGAGGGCGTTGACGGACCAAAAAGCAGGCCGCCACATTCCACGTAGATTTTTGTCGTTTTTATCGATACGGCTCTCCGCTTGTCGTTAAAGGACCCAGAAGTCATGCTCCGAGACAAAGAAAGACGTCACCATTTTTTGGAAGCTTGCGTTCGCTCGTTCGTATTTGCCGCGGGGCTAACCTGCGCCAGCGCGTACGCTGTTCATTGTCTCTTTACCGACCACGTTCAGAATAAACGTACACGCGTGTTTTGGGAGATCCGTGGTTTCTTCTCGTCCTCGTACACATCCTAAACCCATTATTGTCTTCACTCTTCATTCCACGTATGGCTAAATAGAATTATTAATTAAAAAAATAATCTATATAAAAAAAATTACACTTTTTTATATAATTATATTTTAAATAAAGAACAATTTATAAATATAATATTATTTTATAAAAATACTCTTAATTTAAAATATAATTATAAAAAATTATACCGTGTATCTTTATTCTATCTTTTATAATTTTTTTCACTTATTTTTTTTCCTATAAATCTCATGTCTCCATATTTAGACTGTCCTCATGGGCGGAACTGTATACAAGGTAGAGGGCTACCGCCCCCCAAATTTTTTAAAAAAATTAATATAATATATAAAAAATTATAATTTTTTTTATATAATTGAAATTGTCCCCCAATACTCAGATCTCCAAAACTTTTATTAAAATTGTCCTCCCAATATTCACGTAGGCCCCACTATAACCTTTTACTTCACCTAACACCCTTAGTCTAGACTCTAACAGCTAACTTTTTATTTCACATGACACCATTGAGTCTACAATACTAACACATAAACACTCTCACTCTAACTCTAGGATTTAGTGATCTGACATGCTACTAAGTACTAACTAAACACATTTTAATTTGAACAATTTTGGCAATGACAATTACACAGGCTACATAGCCTTCGGGGTGAGATTATTTTCACAATTACAATTTACACAGTTTCCGGTTGATTTTCTCCTGAAGTAATCTCCACCAGTAACACTAGATTTACAGTTCCGGATATGTTAATCTAAACATGTATAGTGTACTGATGTACATTATTATTATTTACTTGCAAGAATATCTCTATTTTATTTTCTTTCATCTTCGTTGTTAATGTTCTAAATCCATGGATCTAGAAGTTTATGAATCATGATGATTATAATTTATCTTGAGCCTGACTGCTCGAGCCATTGATGAGTCACATTTTATTTTCTTTTTGTAATGGTCTCTAGGAAACTACGGAAATCCTAAGGAAAATTATCTTATAAGATGATTTATAGACATGTATTTTTTGTATACAATTTTATGACATATGATTATTGTTTTTTATATAGTCACGTGCAAAAAACACAAATTACTTATACTTACACATATCACATATTTTGTCAATCACCCCCTCCCCCAAACATCAAATCCTAGTTCCGCCCTTGATTGTCCTTAATCTCACACTTTCGTGATTCGTGATTGGCTTCCCCTCAAATTATTCAAGCATACTTGTTAGGCTGCGTTTGGATGTTGAGCTGAGTTGAGTTCTCTATGAATAGTAGTGAGTTAAGATAGTGGAGTGAGTTCTGTAGGGCTTACCTAAAATGAGTTTAGATGTATTTAGATGTTAATATGAGTTTAAATGTATTTATGAAAAGTTAAAAAATGTTGTAAGTTCCACGTGTAAAAATGTATTGAGTTGAAAAATGTTGTAGGTTCCAAGTGTAAAGAGGTTTTGAGTTGAGATGAGTTTAGTAATTTAAGAGTTGAATTTTTAGATATTAGAAGAAGTATAAATCTAAATTGAACTCAATGAGCTTAATGCACTTAAAGAACTAAACGAGCCCATCATCCGTATTGCATGCCTCCTGTCTTCGTCTATACCGATTTACAAATAAGAACTTTTTTCTAATGTGACATTGGATCAAAGGAAGTGGGGTCCACCAAGACGGATTATTATTTATAAATTAAGATGACTTAATATAATCCGTCAAATATATTTTATACTATTAAAATAACGAGTTGAAGATTTTAAAGAGAAATACTAATTTATAAAAAGATCTTACCAAAATATTTATAAATTGATATAACTTGATATGATACGGCAGAGTATAATATAGATCTGACATATTACATTAAGTTATTTCATTTGTAAACTTATTATAACATCTCTTTATAGATTTAACACTATATACAAATTTTCAAACTTTTATAAAAACTAACTCCTATAATGTCCACTATGTAGAGGGTCTATAAATGCGAGAATGATATAATCTCTCTGCTTATTTGTAATAAAAAATTCTACTTATTATCTTCACACCACATACCACACATAATTTTTTGATGTCCAGATGAAGTACGTTTGAGCTGTACTCATCTTTCATCTGCCTATCCAAATAGTAGAAAACAAAATCTTATCTCATCTCTGATTTTTCACCCATAGCTACAGTAACAATACAGTACTGCTACAAATCTTTATTTACCTCTACAGTACCGCTACAGTAACACTACAGTTGATTTGCTACAAATTTTTATTTGCCTATACAGTACTGCTACAATAACGCTAACTACCACATCTTTAATATATATAATTATCTATTAGAGTTTTTTTTATTTATTGTAATATATAATTAGAAAAATAGATTTCAAATTTTATAAAATATAGAATAATAAATAGGTCATAATATAATAGTATAAAAATATATTTTGGGAAAGCCAAAATATTTATGAGGTTTTAAATTAATAATAGATATTACTTATTTTTAATATATTCATAATATTTTCCACCCAATAATTAAAAATACTTTTAAATAATTAGTAGGACCCACTACTTTATCAACTTTCCAAAAAGTTAAAACCATCTCATATCATCATCTCACTATCCAAACACACATTTTTTACAAACTATCTCATCTTATCTTAACTAAAAAAAAATTTCATTTCATCTTATCTGAACTGCGTAACCAAACGAGGTCTTACTAAATGTGTAGTGTATGGATGATAAATAGAAAAACTCAATTAGTTTTGTAAGAATAAAAAAAAAATATAATATATGATGTGTGAAGATAGTGAATAACAAAATGTAAAATGATTCATTCCCGTTAACACTTTTTTTTAACACATTCCCAATAACATTTAAAAAGACATGTCGGACGTTGGGAATCACATGTATGTGCATGTCTTGCCACCAAAGTATTTATCGGCAGAGTTCGATCTTAGGCGTAAAAAGTTGCCATTTCGAAAAAGCGATGATCTTGTAAATTGAGTAATTTTACATATAATTGTGAAGTGTGTAAATATCACGTAATCGCTTTAAAAAAGAGTAGAATTTACTATTAAAAATCTATTTTTTTTACGTGAGTCTCATGTTTTATTCAATTTTTTCAAAACGATTACGCGACGGTTGCACAATTTACAGTTACAAATATCTTTTCTCTTGTAGATTTGGGACAAATTTATTTGGCTCGAGGTAAAATCTTATTTTTGCAAATAATCATTTTCATTTTTTTTTAATCAGCGAGGGCTATATATGCCTTCAATCCCAAATTTATTGACAGGAATAAAATCAGTTTGCAATGAAAAATTATAATATTTGCAACAAATTTATGTATTCACAAACTGTTTTTTTTTTACAACAAATTAATATTCACGGCAAATGATTAGGGCTGATTCCCACTTTGAAAGAGTCGCAATCCAGAACCTCAAGCTCTGACTTCTTTTGGAGAGTCCAACGTCAAAATACGCAAACACAAATACTTCATCTAAACACCTAAATAATTTTTTAATTTTTAATTTTTTCATATAATTATTATCTAATCATTACAATTTTTCTAAACTTTCAAACAAAACATAAAAAATAATTCGATTTTTTAAAATCTCAAAATAAATATAATATTAAAAAATAATATTCTAATAATTTTAATTTTATAATATTTTAATTTTAAAATTTTTTTTCTCATTTCTCAAAATTTTATGAAAGATCTTAATTAAACAATTTCAATAATATTTACAGTTTTTTTATTTTTGTCCATCTCAATGAAGCCTGCATCGTTCTAAACTGTCTACTACTCTTAGAAGGGCCCAAGTTTAGCTCCATTTTGCCTTCTAAGAGATTGAGTTCAGGCCGGAGCCCAAAATGAAAATTTGAGAGACAAATAAAACTCCAGATTGTAAATAGTTCAAACTACGATTTTATAAAGCAAATAAATCCGAACTGCAAATAAATCCGAACTGCATATATTCTAAGGGAAATATATAAGAGAAATGATAGTTGCAGTCGTGAGTGTGTAAGCACCACGCAATCATTTTGAAAAAAGTAAATAAAAACTGGACCCATATGAAAAGAAAATTAATTTTTTAATAGTAGATCCCACTCTTTTTCAAAGCGACTCCATAACTGTATGTAGCATTACTCAATATATAATAACAACTATTTCACAATCGATTTACAATTAAGTATTAAATAGTCATTATAGACTGTTGTTAAGACAATCATTTTGAATTAATGTAAAAATAATAATTTTTTAATATGAAGTTGTAGATAAATTGTAGAGTAGTTGGTCTTGTATTATTGTCCTATTCTCGGTATTGTAAACAATGTAAGAGCACAAAGAAAGAGATCACATCACCACAAAAATATAACGAGATCGCACGAATGACTAGGGATGTGCTCTGGCTTCAACAGAGTTGAGAATTGAGATAAACCACAACTAGAATTATTCTGTTCTCAATATTGCATAACCATATGTGTTGTGAATGAAATATGCAACCTAATTGTGTCTTTGAATGCTATAGATTGTATTTAAAAACAACTATTCAGAGTTTGGTTAGACTCTGAACTACAAATATCACAAACCCCTGTGAGTGATATTTGTGAGAAATTGTGATAGTAAAAATAACATTTGCTCTACAATTTTCTTGACACATAATGAAACCCTAAAGTTTAACCATTTCAAATCTCACATTTGGTCACATTCTTTTAGTCCCGCCTCCTTTTTTTCCCCCATGGTGAGACTGCATGGAAGGATAGCCTTTGGATTCTTCATAGTTTGCACCTCATAAAGCTTCCAATGCATGGCAGGCACTTCTTCCCTCTATTTTCTTCTCTCTCTCTAGAAACTAGATCTCTGTGGCAAGAGACCCACGAAAGTGCCATGGATCTCTATTGAAGGAGACCCAATAATTAGGAGTGACGAGTCTCATTTTCTTCTCCATTCACACTTTATGGAAGGATTCTTTGGGCCCCAAAAGAAGTAAGCCTTTGTAATAGAAAGCCTAAGCCCGATGCTTAACAAATCAAGTACAATAATCTAGCAGGGCTGCAAGGTCCAGTATTCAATCGGCAGGCACGTGAGGGAAGGAGATAATGCCTTCACCGTCATTAGGAAGATTATCTTATCAGATCATTTGAAATAATAAGGGATCAACTTGGCGGTTAGTCTGTTCCTAATACTCATCACCGAATTCATGTGTTTATAAATAACACCCAAAGACAATGCATAATATTCATTCATAGATACAGTTCATTATCGCTTTCATAACTTAGGCGTCAAAGGTCCTCTGGGCACACTGTGTCTCCATCTTCTTTATTGTAGGTCACGTGTGTGGTTGGAGGTGTGTGGAACATGTCCCAAACACTTCAAATTGTTACCGATGCATGGTAGCACTCCTTCCCTTTGCCTTCCTCTATCTCCATTTTTGACATTTTCAATCTTGTTGAGAACATATTTTTATTCGGTATTCAAGGTGGGAATGGAGGGTTCATATAATCATAAATATAAAAAAGAAAAGAAAAAAAATGAGATAAGAGGTTATATAGAAATTTACGTCGTTTGACTGATGAATAGCCTAAGAGACTAGAGAGGGTAAAACACCATGAAATTATACAAATTGCAAGCTCTCTTGCCTTCTCTCTGTCTCTCTCTGTTGTTAGAGGATGGAGGAGGCTTATCACTAAGTTTACCCTTGTTTTGTTATGATTGATATTTCTCAATCGGGTTTGTGTGCATTATCTTCTTGATGGGTATTGCACTTGGAAGGGCATATGTTTTAATTGTGGGTTGTCATGCGGCTGGTCTAGCTACTTTTAGACTTCAGCAGATATTACCTTGCATTTAGAGCCTGAGGTCTAGTCTCATTCCTATAGACGATAGATCTAATGGCACAGTTCTAGTAACCACGCCCCTTTTTCCCTAGGTTTGGATGTTAGGATCACTTCAATCCATCTCAAACCAATTATTGATGTGACTCACTACTTTTTCAACTCTTTATTTCATACATTCAAACACATATCTCAACTTATTTATATTCAAACATATCACAACGGGACCCACAAAATACTACTATTCATAGATCATCTGACATCACCTCAGCATGCATCCAAATACAGCCTCAAAGTTCTTCCGTTAGATTCAAGGTAATCTTCCACAACACACTCTAATAACAGATAGAACCACTTTGTGATTGTTTGAAATGCTTGACTAAAATGCTGAGCAGTGCTATCCATAAGCCTCATACCCTGCGCACCCATTTAAAAACATGTCATTTTACCTTTTTATCCTATTTTACTTACAAACATGTCTGGAATAATTTTCATTACGTGGATAAAAAAGTAAAATGACATGTTTTAAAGTGGGTGTGCAGGGTGTGGGCTTATGCCTAGAATTTTTCATTCTAGAAATTTGGGAATCACGAAGGCAGGTTTTAATGGAATATCAAAATAGGTTTCAAGGCTAAAACGTAATGATGATTTCTTCAGAACATATTTTGTCACTTTTTTCAGTGTTACAGAGTTTTGTCACATATTTTGTCACTTTTTTCTTTAGAGTTTTTTCCGAAGCACAATAAAGCCCTTTGGTTTGTTGTTCTTAGATTAGCATTTCTCGGAACAGCTCAGAAAACACCATTTTATGAAAATTTCAAGATGGAGAGACGTTGATCAGTTAACCGCTCCATAATTATTGTGACCGTAACGTAAGGACCTGAAAATCCTCATAATGGTCATTACTAAGCTCACCTAACGTTGATTAAAACTTGCATCATGATATCTAGTCTTAAACTTTAGATTTCAAAATTAATAATGATGCAGTTCAGCAGTTAAAAATGACCAACTTCCCGTAAACTGCACTCAATGCTCGGCACGCACTTATAGCCTTCATTTAAACTCGGGGCAAGCAATGATTTCAGGAGAGCAATATTCATCCCGGGGCAAGTGATTAGTGGTGAATGGTCTCCCCCCTTGCTCGTTCCTCGGGGCTAGCAACATTTCTCGCCTGAAATTAGGCGAAATTATTATCTAAATTTTATTTGATCAATGTGGGATTTATACTTTCTCTATTTTATTTGAATGAGATAACTTCCTCATCAATTTATAAAATACCATATATAAAAAAAATTAATTATAGTATATAATAATTTGAAATATCTAAAATAATATTTTATTTAATTCATGGATTCTAAGATTTACGCAGCTGGTATGAGTTTTACATGAGAGACTTTTTTGGAACCTTTATTCGAAATAGGTCTCTCTTTCTCATGTACCTTTCGCTCATTTTGGGTGGTTTTGCACCTTCTCCCAAATAGGTAGGAAGCCCCGTTCTCTGATAATGATTTCTTAAACCAACTAAATAGGTAGGAAGCATGATAATGCTTTCAATGAATTAAACAAGCAGGATGAAAAGCAAGTGCATAAAACGATGAGAATAAGCCTATATTGGTAGGAAGCATGATAATGCTTTCAATTAAACCAACACCCCCGTGATATTGCTTTCTTAAACCAACCAACCACCCCCTCCCCTCCCCCCCAAAAAGAAAAAATAATAGGTTGGTATGTTCTTTGTTGGAATGTGTTTCTTACTCCTGCAAATGGTCTTTAGCAACCTGCAACCAGAAGATAAGGGAGGCTTGAAGTGGTGTGGGACACCTTCGATGCCTAAGTTTGTGATAGTAAAATGTACGAGTTACTTATTATATTTCTATCCTTCCCATAAAGAGAGAGAGAGAGAGAGAGAGTTGTTGTGATACGTACCTCAATCTCTATTTATATGAGATAGATATTCCCATATGGTTGAGCTTGTCTTTCGGTGTGATTCCCCAGCTTGGTCCTTGCTGGAATGTAGACGGCTAGAGCTTTAATTTTGTTTGTATGAGAGAGTGGTATGCTGGTGTCATTAATGCAATGGGTGAGGAATACCTTTTTGTCGCTCTGTTCGTAACGTTTTGGATTTTTTGGTGTTTGGCCCCTTCACCGCTCCTTCCTAACACTTGGAGGATCCTATTATCGTGCTGCATGGCGTGGTGTCAAGTTCTGGAGCCTGCTAGTGAGGAATACCCTGACCTTACTGCTAGGGAGTTCATTTACACTTACAGAGTTTGACACCATGATGGAGTCAATGCAGCTTTCATTCCTAGACTAACTATATAAAGTGATACGCTTGGAGTCCCATTCTTCTCATGCCAAAGAGTGTCGACATAAGAGATTTTTCTTTGTCTCTAGTACAAGACGGGAGTTTCCTATGGGTGAAACCAATCGCCAGTAGTTTCTAGTCCGGGCTTTGTGGGGCATTGTTCCCTAGGATCGTGAACTTGGCGTGACACTTTCTGACGAGGTGAAAGCTTGTCTACAACTGATTTATTCTTGGGTGGAACAAAATTTTGAGGCTGTTTGGTTTGATGTTCTTCTCACATAGGCGAACATTGATAAGTTTTTAGTATTATCGAACTGTTCCTTGTTTGTGGGTCGTCAATTTTTTAACAAATTGTCTATTCCTCATTGACAGAAAAGGCCCTCTCCTATTCTGATGGAGCAGAAGGGGAAGAAACATCATCAAGATAACGAACTGGTTCTTGGCACAAGTGAGGCTCGTGGTGGATCAAGCTCAGAACCTGAGGCTTCCATTCCTTCAGGTAGCTCCAAACAAGCAGCGGGTTTCATCGTCGTTGGGTGGCAGTGGACTTGTTCAATCAACTTCATTGATCCTTGACAATTTGGAGGAGATATTGGATCAAGCAAAGGCTGATATGGATGTGGTACTGGACACCGAATCCCCTGGGATTAGCCCTCAAAGTGCCTCTGAGCCTTTTCAGGCATGTTCGTAATCCTAGCCCGGTGACTGAGGATAGGTTCATCAACGTCCATCGAATCTTGATCGCCTGGTTTAGACTCTCAGTTAAGAGGAGGTAGATATTGACGTGGGGTATTGCGCTTTGCGTTTCTTGAGTCTGTACTAGATGGTTTTTAGGGTACCTTTCCTGAGATGCCCTTTAAGGACACCAGGGGAACTTCTTCGACACCGGGAGACCATGCCGAGAAATGTGAGGTTGGCGAGGAGAATTCATCTCAGTTTGCTCATGCCGCTCCTTCAAATGATGTAGACGGTGGGGTTAGCACCCTGCAATTCGTTTCCTCCACAATTTTTGGCGGGGAAACTCTCAAATTCTCGTTCAATCCTAAAGGACTGTTCCGGATGATCCTTCGAGTGCTGACCATAGTGGGTGTTGGGTTTCTATACCTTCCTCACCTTTCAGTACTTCACTTCTTAGGGAGGAGCTTCTTCGCCTGCCAATTTGGAGGAGACTCCGACCAAGGTCCTTTCTGTTGGGGTTATGTTCCCACATCGGTTGTGGAAGAGGTTAGTGATAAGTTTATAAGTGTGAGGGAATACCTCACCTCTTGAGTTAGCTCTTGGGATTGAGAGAGGCCTAAGATCACCTAATATTGATAGCAGAGCCAAGATTTACCAACAATCTCTACCCAGGGTCGGTGGGAGAAACGGGTTGCTGCTGCTCCAACCCAAGGCCCTATGTGTGAAGGGGAGATTATTAGGCTTGTCCCACATTGGTTGTGGAAGGGGTTGGTGGTTAGTTTATAAGTATGAGGGATCGCCTCACCCTTTGAGCTATTTTTTGGGGTTGAGAAAGGCTCAAGACCAGCCAACATTGGTATCAGAGCCAATGCCTACCAACAGTCTCGACCCAACAATTTGCGGGAGAAAAGAGTTATTGCTGCTTTGACCTAGGCCCTAATGTGTGAGAGAGAAATTGTTAGGATTGTCCCACATCGGTTGTGAAAGGGGCTGATGGTCAGTTTATAAGTGTGAGGAAAAACTCACCTCTTGAGCTAACTTTTGGGGTTGAGAGATGCCCAACCACCGAACACTTTCTTCGGGTGATACCGAATGACCTCGGGAGGGCAGATTTGTGGTTTCGGCCTGTGCCACTTTCTTGTCACAACCTCCCTTAGCTTCATCACATTTTTATAGACTCAAGCGCCCTCATGGCTACCTTTTTCTCAATCATGAGTCAAGAAAACATGGAACTTGAACGGTTAGGTTTTATTTCTCATTCATTTTTATTTTATGCACTGTACGGTGTGGAGCCCTCAGCGGTAGTCCAGTACGACTGTACGGTGTCAGTGCATACATCCAAGGAAGTGAACAGGAAATAAATGCAGGAAAAATAAAAGAAACAGAGACAAACAGATTTACGTGGTTCGGTATAGTTTCTACGTTCACGGGTCATTTGGAGGAGGGGGGAGAGAATCCACTATAATTTGATTGTTTTACAAGCTCTCATGATCTCTCATCATCGCTATATAATAGAGATCGGAGATCTATCTTTTGGTGGAGATCTTCTCTCTAGAGCTCTCATTGCTAGATTGAAGAAGTTGAAGGAGAAGTCGAAGTAGCAGCCTGGTCCCTTGTATTCTCTGTTCATATTTCCTTTATGTTACATCCCTTTTCTTTTATGTCACATCTCATTTTTTCCTCCTACACTCTTTTTGCTTCTTCAACCTTTTGTCTCCTTATTCATTCTCTCTTTCTTTCCTTTCGACGAGACCCCAAACTTAAGCTGGGCTTTAAAGTCACTTTAAGTTTGGATATTTTATTTCCTCAATGAATTTTTTTGAGATACTTTATATCCTCTCAATTCTCATTGTACTTTAAAGTATTCCCATCCCATTAGAAGTAATTAACATGACATCCTACAATAATACTATCTATTTATATTTTGAGAATAATTAATAAATACTATTAGTCTTGTCACAACTAAGTTTCCTTTTTTCTTTCTAGTTTTATTTTGGTATGTCCATCAATTATAATCAACGACCTTGATCTATTGATGTTTACTAAAAGACACAGACTTCTAAAACGAAAATCTTGAAACGTTTATGAAAATCGGCGATGGTGCATTGGTGTGAAAGTCGTTTTTTATTTCTAAAATCTCACAGATAGCAAACCTGATTATTTGAAGAGAAATGACATAACATGAGTGCAAGTCTCTTAGCAGTTTTAGATCAAATTAATACCATAAAAAGATACGATTTCAACCGTATTTCCTTGCCCCTACTTTTACGCTGCATGCTATTGTTTGCCGCACAAAGGTAGACAATGATCAGTCTTTACACGCTACTTAATTTTTACACCGCACACCATTCACGTAGCATAATTATAAATGCACATGAAATTATGTTAACTTAAATGTCTGATTTAGATTTTAACAATAAAAACATAAGTGTTATTTTGGATTGTTGGCTTTGATGCCCGAAAGCAATGGATTAATACATGGTTTAATTGGAGAAGTTTGAATAACGCATCATGTTGTATATATACTGCCACTTTTACTATGTGTCCATATATAAACATATATAATTAAAATCTTAAAATGTATTTTTCTAAGGAATTATACCATGTTTTTATTTTTTTAGTTTTTCTAGCTCTACACGATGTTGTTCGTTCAACATATATAATTTATGCTAGCTCATGGTGTACAACATGTCAAAATTGGATTACTTATAGTTACACACATCATGTCAAAATTGACTATAAATGAACAACCTTAGCAACAACAAATCGGTTGCTTCATAAACTTCATGATATCCGGCTTGCGTGTCGCCTTCACAACCAACGACTATATGAAAAATGATACCCACACAACACATTTTTTAACATATTTTATAACTATATTTTAAGATAGTGATATTTTTGTAAAGTGATGTTATTTTTATAAGTTATTTTATAAAAATACGCCTTATTTAAACATAATTGTATGAAGTGTGATAAAAAAGTATTGTGTGTAAATCATTTTTCCGACTATATATATAGGTCTTTCTTGCATCGAAACAATCAGACATTGTAAACACACAAGATGATCTAATTTATTAGTTAACCTCATTTTTTAAAACATCTCGTGGGTTGTAATTCTTAGCACCAATGTAAATTGGTTCAACTCAGCTAACGGCTTGTTTGGTAGGAGGGAATAGAAAATCAAAAATTAATATATTTTTTAGAATATCTCATTTTCTCTTATTTGGGAGTTTAACATTGGACTCGGAGCATAAGGAGATGTTTGGGAAATGCGATAAGATAACTAGTAATCTATGAATTATTGTGAAATAGTTTGTGAATAGTTATGAAATTGTTTGAGTTAAGATATTTTATTGAATTTTGAAAAATAAGAAATAAAAAGTTGAATAAAATATTATAAAGTTAAAAATATTATTAAAATATTATTTTTTTAATATTATTTTTGTAATTTTGAAATTTAAAAAAATTAAATTACTTTTTGTATTTTGTTTGAAAGTTTGAGAAAGTTGTAATGATTATATGAAAAAGTTAAATATTTGAAATTGTTAAGTGTATGTATTTCATGAGTGATGTTTGTGAAAAAAATAAAATGAAAAATTTTGAGATGAGATGAGATGAAACCATCTCTATTTTCAAACAACCTCAAAGTCCTTTAAGAAGTTTAGTTAACTTAAATTGAAGGGAATATTCATTACCCTCATTTCCCTCGTAATCTTCTTTTTTATTGCCTCTGAAATTGAATGGAAGATTGATTAAATTACGTACGTCTTCATAAGTTACATGTTACTATTTTTTTCACGTCTTCAATTATAATTTATATGTTTCTTTTTATATTAATATAAATTCTATACAAAAAGTTATTATTATAATATAAACTCACCTTCTTTAAGGTAAATTTTTGGCTCCGACACTGTCAACAAGCCTAGCCCTCCTTCCTCATGTTACTTCAAAGAAAAAATATTTTAGTCATAAAGGGATTATATAAAAGTTAACTCATAAATTGATGTGGATTAATGCAGTACGTCAAATTGTAAAGTTACTTTTATTATAAACTTTACTTTTATTATAAAATAGATTCAACGGATCACATGAAACCACATTAGTTTGTAGGTTTATATTAGTGTACTCTTTTTATATATGTAACACTTCTCATGGAGGTGTACTACTTTGATGAATCAAGAAAGAAAGGTGCCATGAAATGGGGCCATGTTTTCATAGATAATTATGATCATACACGTTCATCTCCATAGGGCAGCGTGTGAAGTAATTGTTTAATGTAAGCTTTCAATTTGGCTTTAGACTTTTCCATTTCATTCATATGTAGATAATTAGCATCATTGAACAACTTTACACGGATTGGAGTTTGGTTACAAATTGTTCCGAGTCTGGATAGTGGGTCTTGTAATTAGGACTGGATCGATAATTGAGTTTTTATCGCAAGTATTGTTCGCATTTATATTGTTCTCCCTTTACCTGTGCATTACTAGATTCTCCTTTGTAGCATGCATAATTGTTGCGTGTGAATTTATAATTTTTGTTCTTCACTTTTCCTCTCTCTAATGGGTTTCCTCCTATTAATCGATACTAGGGATGAGAATAAACAAGTATATAAATATAAAGATATATATATATTATATTTACTCTATTATAATAAGTGGCTATCTAACTGTGAATAATAACTTTTGTTGTTTTTCCGTTAAGTTCTGTTTTACCAATATGTCCTTAAGATCCTTGACCATTTGACGTGTAGCTCTCTGGTAGAATTTAATGAATGATCATGTTTTATCAAAACGCCATTAATATTAAATTAATAATTTTTTTTATTATATAGAGAGTAAATAGATAATCCAATATGGATGCAGATCAATGCTTATACTTTGCTGAAGTTTAGATTTTTTTTTAATCTTTATTTTTTGTCTTTCTTTAACCTTGTATTTGCTTTTTCCAGACAAATAAGCTACTGACTTTTTTATTATTATTTAAATCATTATGTCAGGTGCACCTCAGAACTAATGCATCCGGGGCCGTTTCCGTGTGTGTATATATATATATATATATATGGACAATGCTAGGGTGCACGCCAAATGTGCACTCTAAATATGCACATTAGTGCAAATGAGTTTTTTTTTTTCTTTAAATATTTTAAAACATTCTTAACTATTAAAAAAATATATAAATTCAATAATAGTCACTTCCTTAATCATTAAGGAAAAAAAATATATAAGTTAACACATTTAGTGAGCATATTTGAGAGTCATACTATCATTTTCCTATATATAATGTGTTTGCTAATTTCTACTTCTAAATTAACACGGTTAGGATTTTTTGGAATAGTGTTATCTTTACATATAGATTATACAAAATTAAATTTATAAACTGACGTGGTTTTATGTAACACATTAGATTTACTTTGTAACAAAAAGTACTTTACAATCTGTGTACTATATTAACATACATAAGTTTGTAAACTTTATTTTATATAAATCCTGTATAAATCAAACATTTCTCTTTTAAATTTTATTAGTTAGGAAAGTGGGATATTTATTCACTATACTTTTAAAAAGATTATATTTTATATCACTTAAAGCATTGGCATCAATAGTTCTAATTAAATTTTAGCTAAAGATGACATCTTGGTTATTTTACATAATTTAGTTGCTATGTATCTCACATTGAATTATCTGAAAACTTGATTAAAATAATATACTTTTTAATATTTCTCTGTTATATTATTTTTTATAAGATCACGAATGCCTAACGAGTTTGAGCAAGCTTATAGCAAAAACATAATCATCAGTACGATGCATAAACATTATGTCATTGACCAATATGGCACCAAATCCAAATTCAATAAAGAAGGAAGAGAAACAGCATATACAAGATAAGGGACTCAGATGATATTATGAGAGTAGAAGAACCAGAGGTCGCACAAGCTTTTAAAACTCATTTTATGGGTGTCTTCTCATCCACAAACCCAACTCAAGAAGATTTGGAGAATTGCCTGCAGTGTGTAGACAGAAGAGTTACAGACAATATGAATTCAGAGTTGGAGGCCACTTTCACTTCTGCAGATGTTTATGAGGCTTTAAAACAAATGAGGCCCATTATCACCTTACCTCTTTATCTTGTGCTCAGAAGGATTGAGTTCTTTGCTTAACAGCGTTACACAAAGGGGCTTGATGAGTGGAGTGGCTGTTGTAAGAGGTGGATTAAAGCTTTCTCACTTGCTGTTTGCAGATGACTATGTCATCTTTAGCAAAGCAAGGAGGATTGGAGAGCAATTCAAGACACATTACAGAAATACGAGAAGGCTTCTGGTCAGGTGCTTAATAGACAGAAAACCTCAATTCTATTCAGTTCCAACACAAAAGAATCCATCAAGGCAGAAATTCTTCAAAAAGCAGGTTCAATGTTGTGTGGAGACTATGGAAGATACCTTGGCTTACCAACAATGGTGGGAAGAGTAAAATATCAGGTTTTCCAAGGGATAAAGGCTGTATTGCAATCCATTCCAACTTATACAATGAATGTCTTTCTGCTACCAAAGAAACTATGTAAGGAGATCAATGCTTTATTCTCAAACTTCTGGTGGAATAATAAGAAAGTAGGAAGAGGAATTTGTTGGAAGAGGTGGGATAAGATGGGAGAGAACAAACTACAAGGTGGAATGGGGTTTAGAGATATAGAGGTTTTCAATAAAGCAATGTTGGCCAAGCAGTGTTGGAAATTGCATCAGGAACCTGATTCTCTTGTGGCACAAATATTCAAAGCAAAGTATTTTAAAGGGGCTGACTTTATGAAAGCAAAGATTGGTTCATCTCCTTCTTATATATGGAGAAGTTTAATGACAGCTCATGAACTAATAAGGAAAGGCATGGTTTGGAGAGTTGGCAATGGGTCAAAGATTTCAATTTGGAATCAAAAGTGGTTACCTCAATCACCATCTTTTAAAGTCCATTCTCCAGCGAAAATTTTAGTAGAAACAGCAAAAGTAAAGGAGTTGATAAGTGAAGACCTGCACTGTTGGAATGAAAAATTGGTTTTTGATATTTTTGAAAAAGATGAAGCTGCTCAAATCTGTAGTCTACCCTTTAGCAAAAGGCAAATTGACGATAAGGCAATATGGGGCTATACCAAAGATGGGAAGTTTACTGTTAAAAGTGCCTATTATGTTGGGAGAAACATGAATGCAGCAAGCCAGTGTGAATGCTCAAGCAACAAAGACAACAAACAGAGGTGGGAAATGATATGGAAAATGAATATACCAGGTACTGTGAAGCAGTTTCTTTGGAAGGCACTCCACATGATATTGCCTACAAAGGAAAATCTTTTTAAGAAGAAGGTGGTACCTGACAGGTTATATCCCATACGTTGTAGGGAAGTGATGTAGGATAAAAATGAGAATAAGAAATATAGCAAACAGAGAAGAGAGGGAAACCAAAAGAGAAGAGAGGAAGAAGAAGAAGAAAGAGAGGAGAGGGGCGGCTGTAACGAGCACTTAGCTTCTTATTCCAAAATCTACTAATTCCTTCATTACAAGTCCTTAAATAGTATGTTTAAAACACAACTTAAATAAAATAAGTAAAACATTAATAATAGAAAATGTCCTAAAATAGTAGGGCAATACAAACCCTAACTAAAATAAATAAAACATGAATAAAAGGAGATGTCCTCATCAACTCTCCCGGGGTGGAAAAGAAACTCGACGCTGTCGAGTTGACAAGTCACACTAGGGTTGCAATCAATCACCCAACCATAAGCTAAGTGGTTGAGCATGTTTCTTCCGACGGCCATAAACATGTGTGAGTGGGGGCCTGAGTCTGGTGTCCCCACCAACTTCTCCGGAACGGGTGGCTGGTGATCCGGGCAAAAGAAGATCCTGCTGGCTCCGATAAAGCTCTAATAAATCTGGATCAAGCTGCTGGAGTGTTTCTCTGGGAATCCATGTACAGTCAGAATCTGGTCGATCTACCCAACGGACAAGGAAACGCTGAACCGCTCCATCGTTGGTCAACACCATCTGTTCATCTAAAATAGCATCAATTTTATCTTTGTGTGCTGTGTTAGATGGATTAGGAGTGACAAAAGGTTCAGGATTAGGGTCCACAGATGGAGGTAGAAAAGGATCACTAGAGGGGTTGAAATGGCCTTTGTAAGCAACTAAGTCCTCAACATTGAAAGTAGAGTGGTAACCAAAATGTGATGGAAGATCAATGACATATGCATTTGGACCAACATGCTTTAAAATTTTAAAAGGACCAGCACTACGTGCCTGCAATTTGGAAGCGGATCCAAATGGACGCCGTTCCGGTCTAATTCGGATCATAACATAATCCCCAACCTTAAATTCAACATGTCGTTTATGCAAATCAGCTCGAAGTTTGTATGATGCATTACTAGCCTCAAGTTGTTTATTGATTTCAATATGCAAGTCATGTAGATGTTGAACAAATGCCTCAGCTGACACAGACACATGAGCATGTGGGGACATGGGAATAAGGTCTAAAGGCTTCCTAGGCTTGTAGCCATGAACAACTTCAAAGGGACTCATACCTATAGACCGATTCACAGAACTGTTATATGCAATCTGAGCTGTAGGGAGGATCAAATCCCAATTCCTAAGATTTTCCTGGACCAAACATCTTAATAAGTTGCCAAGACTGCGGTTAACAACTTCAGTTTGACCATCTGTCTGAGGATGGTAAGCAGTGGAGAATTTCAATTTAGTGCCAACCATATGCCATAGGGTTCTCCAAAAATGACTAGTGAAACGAACATCCCTATCTGACACAATAGTTTTAGGAAGACCATATAACTTGACAATTTCATTAAAATACAACCTAGCAACCTTAGATGCATCTGAAGTTTTGCTACAAGGGATGAAGTGAGCCATTTTCGAGAAACGGTCCACTACAACAAAAATAGAATCATACTTCTTTGGAGTGCGTGGAAGTCCCAACACAAAATCCATACTAACGTCTTGCCAAGGACAACTAGGGACAGGAAGGGGTGTGTAGAGACCAGTATTTTGTCGCTTTTGTTTGGCCAGTTGACAAGTGTTACAGGTGCTAACTATCTTAGCCACATCTTTCTTCAAGCTAGACCAATAGAATTGACGTTCAATCTCTTCTATGGTCTTATCACGACCAAAATGTCCGGCCAAGCCTCCGGCATGAATTTCCCAAACTATAAAGTCCCTAACTGAAGTCCGAGGGATGCACAACTTATTTGTTTTAAACAGATAACCATCCTCCAGACGGAAACCATCAGTAGTATCCGACTGCCCACTTTGCAAAGCGAGAAAAATGTCCTTAAAATCAGGACAAGACTCGTACTCTTCCTTAAGTCTTTCAAAACCTATGACCTTGACACTCATGATAGACAAAAGGGAGATGCGGCGGCTCAAAGCATCAGCTGCTTGGTTTTCAACGCCCTTCCTATGCTTCAAAGCAAAAGAATAAGCCTGCAAATATTCAACCCAACGGCCATGCCTAGAATTCAATCTTTTCTGGGAGTTAAGGTAGCGGAGGGCCTTATGGTCTGAATAAAGAACAAACTCCTGGGGCAACAAATAATGGCGCCAATAGCGCAAAGCCTGCACAACCGCGTACAATTCCTTATCATAAGTAGAGTACCGTTGTTTGGCATCATTTAGCTTCTCACTAAAATAAGCAATAGGGTGGCGTTCTTGGCTAAGAACCCCACCTATTCCTACCCCTGAAGCATCACACTCAACCTCAAAAACTTTGGAAAAGTCAGGAAGTCGCATGACAGGAGCTTCCGTCATTCGCTTCTTAACCAACTCAAAAGCTTTAGCAGCTTCCAATGTCCACTGAAATTCTCCTCTCTTCATGCACTCCTTGATAGGAGCCATGATTGTGCTAAACCCCTTAATGAAACGACGATAAAAGGTAGCCAGACCATGAAAGCTCCTAACGTCATGTATAGTCTTGGGTTCAGGCCAACCAACAATGGCCTGAATCTTTGTGGGGTCAGCAGATACTCCTATGGAAGACACAATGAATCCTAAGAAGACAACTCGATCCGTGAAGAAAGAGCATTTCTTCATATTAGCATACAGATTCGTGTCACGAAGGGTGGAACAAACCTGTGTGAGATGGTCTAGATGTTGTTCCTTACTCTTACTGTAAATGAGAATGTCATCAAAATAGACGACGAGGAACTTACCCATGAAAGGCCGAAGAGCTTGTGTCATCACCCTCATAAAAGTACTCGGGGCATTGGTTAGTCCAAAAGGCATGACTAACCACTCATAAAGGCCATCCTTCGTCTTGAAGGCCGTTTTCCACTCATCACCCTGGCGAATCCTAATTTGGTGATACCCACTCTTTAAATCAATCTTAGAAAATATTGTGGCACCAACCATCATATCCAACATATCATCAAGCCTAGGGATGGGAAATCGATATTTCACTGTGATCCTATTAATGGCACGACTATCAATGCACATCCTCCAAGAACCATCTTTCTTAGGAGTCAATAGGGCAGGAACTGCACAAGGACTTAAACTCTCACGAATAAAGCCTTTGTGAAGGAGTTCACCCACTTGCCTCTGGAGCTCAGCATGCTCAGTGGGATTCATCCTATAATGAGGCAAGTTTGGAAGAGACGCTCCTGGGACAAGATCTATGGCATGTTGAATATCTCGTAAAGGGGGTAAGTGGTCAGGAAGGTCCTCAGGGAAGACATCCTGAAACTCTTGAAAAAAAGACTGGGCCTCATCAGGGGCCACTATTGGAGACTCCAAAGGAACCTCCATAACAACCACAGCAAACACAATAGAATCACCCACAAGTGCACGCTCAAACTCCGTAGAGTTAATGATATTTAGCCCTTTTCGTTCCACAATTCTCTTTGCTTGCTGTGAGCCAACAGGTTTTGGGGGTAAAGGGTTAAGATGAATCTTCTTTCCATTAAACACAAAGGAACATGAATTGGATCGACCATAGATGGTCACATCTAAGTCAAATAACCAAGGCCTACCGAGAATGACATGACCGACATCCATAGGAATGACATCGCACCATATACGATCTTTATATTCTAGGAACTGGATAGGCACTAGACAACGCTCTTTCACAGCTATGGAAGAAGTATCAACCCAAGAGACACTATATGGCTGGGGGTGAGGCACTAGTTGCAACCCAAGACGGGACACAGTAGTCACAGAAACCGCATTAATGCAACTCCCACTATCCACAATGATTTTACAACCCTTATCATTAATTTTGATATAAGTATGAAAAATTGCATGACGACGCCAATCATCAGTACCTTTGGGTTGGGTAAGGGTACAACGTACAACGCTTAATCGGGGTGTGTCAGGAGCAAGGGGCACAGACCCTAGATCCACAGGAAAGGCCTGGATACAACCTAAAAAGGTATCCTCATCATCACCTAAGTCATCAAACTCCTCAAGCTTAGGCTCATAGACTTGGTCTTCTAACAATTCATTAACTACACCCTCATGTTCCTCCATGACTAGGGTTCGACTAGGACAATTGGAAGAAATGTGGCCAAAACCCTTACATTTGAAGCACTGCAAGCGGGAGGAAGTCCTGGGAATTTCAGGACCTTTACCCTTATTTTCCCATACCGGGGAAACATTAGATGGTGGAGGCCCTAGGAGAGACTTAGGGGAAAGAGTGGGCGCTGGGGTGATGGGAGGGCGGTTGTCACCACGCCTTCCATACGGAGCCCTCATAACCGACTCATAGTCTCGAACTAAAGAGTACGCGTGGTCAAGAGTAGCGACACCCCGAAGGACAAGCTCGCGCCTAAGATCATCTTTTAGGCCTTGTCTAAATCTACTCAAAGTCATGGCCTCATCCTCAACTATATGACATCTCATTCGAAACTCATCAAATTGAGTGACATAATCAGTCACTGGTCGATTGCCCTGTGTAAGGGCATTCCATTGGTCCAACAAATTACCCCTGTAAGATTGGGGCAAGTACTTCTCTTGAAGACGACGTTTCATTTCTTCCCAACTTCCAACAGGAGGCGCATGACGCCTCTCAAGGAGATCCTCTATACTTTCCCAAAAAAGTTGGGCAGTGCCAGTTAATTTCAAACTCGCAAATTGAACTCTCCGATCCTCAGGGACTCTATACCAGGTAAAGAAACGATCCATATCCCTAACCCATTGAGTAAAAACTCGAGGATCTAGGCAACCATCAAAAGTAGGGGCCTCTAGCTTAATGTTTCTGAATAAGCGCTCTTCATGGCGAGTAGGAGACTGAGTACCCTGACGGTAGTGGTCTCGTTCTCGCTCACGATTATAATCCCTACCCCCACGATCACGTCTAACATGTTGTCGATCACCTCGTCGATGACGATGGCGTCTATTTTGGGACGCTTCAGAGTTGCCAGATGAATGAGGGGTTTCCTCAAAATTGTTCAACCTAGCAGCTAGGTCCCTATTCTCCTCACGAGTAGCAGCCATCTCGGTTTGGACAGCCGCTAATTGAGTCTGCACATGTTGTTGGTTAGTGGCTAGTTGAGCTAGTTGTCGGGTGAGGGTATCAAATTGGGAAGGATCCATGGTAAAAGTACTGGAACTAGAGGTGACAAGACGACCACTACGCAACTGCATGCAATGCAACACCAGCTAAATGAAGTGCAATGACGAAATCAATGAACAATAAGTGCAAGCAATGAAACGTTTCAACTGAGCAAAATATATATATATATTTTTTGGGATTAAGTAAATCCAAAATGAGGCAAGCAAATAATGTTGATATTTAAAATAATAAGGCAAGGGTCAAATACCAATCAAGAAAATCCAACCACGTATGGTTTTTTTTTTTTTTTTTAATAGCACGGAATAGGAAAAGGAGAGAGTGGGAACACAAGAAAATGACAATCTAAATGTTGAATAAATTGGACAGTAGCAAAAGTGGGATCAAATCATCTGTGGGGACTAATTCAGTCAAAGAATTCAAGGGATTCATTCAGACGGGTTTGGGTAGATTCTCACGGATAACAACAGCACATAAAACAATTAATACTCTTTTAAAATGAACAGTTAGTATAAAACCAAAGAGAGAGAGGATACGCTGACTCCCTTTTGTGCGCTGAAATTCGACAGTAGTCCGTGAGCTTCAATGCTTTCTTTCCGCAAGATCTGCGTTTCCCTTCTGCTACTATCTCTTTTAATTTTTTTTTTTTTTTTTTTGTTTTGGCTGTTGCCTCTGGGTGTTTCTACACTGGGTGTCGCACGAGAAGAGAGATCGCACGAGAGAGAGAGACGTCTGCTAGAGGGAGACGAATCGGAGCTGAGCTTTCATGTTTCCGGCACCGTTTGTCTCTGGTCTGGTGGTTTCGGCGAGGTCTGTATCGCAAGTGGGAGCTGAGCTGTGCCGGAAGGGGCCGACTGTTGAAGGGAAGCTGAGCTGTGCCGGAAAGGAGGTCGAAAGGAGGGGAAGAAACTCGTGGAGGCTTATCGGCGTGGCTTGTGGTCGGACGTCGATGAGCTGGTCACGGTGGTAGTGTGGGTCTGTTGTCGTCACTGGGTTGCAGCTCGAGCACAGAGAAGAGAGAAGCTCTGGGTTGCCGAAACTGCTGAACAACTTGGGGGGGGGGGTCGAAGCAGAAGTGAGGATCTGCTGTGTTTGAGAAAACAATAGCACTGGCGCTCTGATACCAAATATGATGTAGGATAAAAATGAGAACAAGAAATATAGCAAACAGAGAAGAGAGGGAAACCAAAAGAGAAGAGAGGAAGAAGAAGAAGAAAGAGAAGAGAGGAAGAAGAAGAAGAAAGAGAGGAGAGGGGCGGCTGTAACGAGCGCTTAGCTTCTTAATCCAAAACCTACTAATTCCTTCATTACAAGTCCTTAAATAGTATGTTTAAAACACAACTTAAATAAAATAAGTAAAACATTAATAATAGAAAATGTCCTAAAATAGTAGGGCAATACAAACCCTAACTAAAATAAATAAAACATGAATAAAAGGAGATGTCCTCATCAGGAAGAGGAGACCATTTATCATGTACTTTGGAACTGTCCTGCAACTGGTGATCTATGGGCAGTGAGGGAGAGTTCATTGTAGAAATGTAATTGTGATGAAGGGGATTTTATTTAGTTATGGGACAAATTACAACAATGTTTTAATCAAGAGAAACTGGAGGAGATATCTGTTATTTTAGCAGGTATATGGAAGAGGAGAAATATGGCAGTTTTTGAAGGAAAATTTGACAGTCCTAACAAGGTAGTGCAGAAGGTTTTGCTCAATCTCAAAAATTTCAAAGATGTGGATGATGCTATTATTGAGTCCCAAACTCAAGGGATTTGCACAAGGCAAGATGTTAAATGGATGCCACCCACAACAGACTTTACAAAGGTAAATTTTGATGCAGCCATAGACCAAGCAGAGAAGAAAATGGGAATTGGAGTAGTTGGCAGAAACTTTAAAGGGGAGTTGTTGTTTTCTGTCTGTGCTGTTAAGATGTTTAGTGGACCTGTTGATCTAGCTGAAGCAAATGCATGATGGAGAGCAATGGAAATATGTAGTGATTTGATATTCAGCAAGTTCAGTTTGAAGGGGATGCTCTTAAAGTTATTACTGATATTTGCAAGAAAGGAGTAACAAGTTCATGGTTGGGACAGGAAGTAGATGAGATCAAGTCTGTACTTCAACAAATGCCAGATTGGGAGGTTAAGTTTGTCTATCGAGAAGGCAATAGTGTTGCACATGAGTTGGCCAGAAGGGCTTTACACATGAGTGATGAAGTAATTTGGATGGAAGAGGGACCGAGTAATCTCATGCATCTGATAGACAAGGAAAAGCCATGTATCTCATGATCTTATGTATTCCTGATTCTATTGATTAATGAAATGATGATCTTTTGACGATTAAAAAAAAAATCCAAAATCAATAACAAAAAATCAAATATCTATGAATTGGGTTTCTATGATTACATTTCAATTTACCCAAACTAAAATGTAAATTAATATTCATTGAAAGCAAAATCAAGTATAAGATACAGGGCCATCTGATCAATGCCAAATGAGGCCTTAGAGAATTTCAAAAAAGACTTTTTTATTATAATAATTAAATATCTTATTTAAAATTTTTTGAAAATTATTTAAAACTAATTACTCAAACCTTGTTAAATAAAATAATTATTTATCAACTATTCGTACATTTTTCTAAATTTACCACTAAAACAATCACCCAAAATTAATAATTCCCATAAGATTTTATTTCTTTTGTCTTTCAATTGTCCCAAAATATAATTTTTCTTTTTATAATACTATAGATAAATAGCTAAATACATAATATTCCTTATTTACCTTTTAATTCTCAAGTCGAGAATCTCAACCCATATCAGAATCACAGATCAAGCCAAGTGTTTGATGACAGACGGCAGAGCGTACACATGGCCTTTGGATTCTTATATATTTTAAAATTGAGAATTGGTATGTTATAAATATAAAGAGATTATATTAAATAAATTTTTAAATTGATGTAAATTTTTAGAATTTATTAAATTTATTTTATAATAAAAATAATTTTATAATCTAACGATTATAAAAATAATTTTATAATAAAAATAATTTTATAATCTAACTACTATATTAAATTACATTAATTTATAATTTTTTTTTATTTTATGTAATCGTGGTTAATGTATTTTCTTTTAAAGTTTGTGTTGAAAAATGATGCGATGTTAATGTCGGTAGCAAACGAATAATACCTCACACTAGAGTCTAGAAGTGTCGGTCGTTATCCATTCAAGACTGTAACAACGCAGAGAGAGACAGAGAGAGCTTTCGGTTCAGTTTCAAGTTTCAACTAATCTAGAAACGACTGGCAATTAATGGGGAACGCCAACGGCCATTCCCATACACACCGTTACGGCTCCAACGCTCCGCCTCGGTCTAAATATAGTCCGACCAATCACTCTGCACAAATCCCCAGCTCCACTACTCCCCACGACAACAACATGGTCTGTTTACCTTATGCTCACGTCGACTCCAGCCTCCGTGCCCTCGCTGGCCAAGCTGAGGGCTTCGGCCGCCTCGCCATCGGTGGGCTCCACGGTCCCCTTTACCACGTTACCACCTTAGCAGGTCATCTTCATCCCTCTCTTTACTTGTCTGATCGTGTATGTTATGCCTACTTTTCTTTTTATTTTTTTGCATGAAATTCGGATTCTGGCACTGGGATGGTGTTTTTAGATTTGATAAGCTTAACTGCTGGGTAGTTATTAGGATATTCTGATATTTTTTATGGTTTAGTAATCTTGTGTGCTTTATCTAAGTTTCTTCTTGCTTGTTTAATTTGTAACTAGTTCGTTCCTGATGATGCAAATTGGTTGAAGATCAAAAGTTTGCGGGTTCTTCAAATTGATTGCGTTGTTTTAAGATTTTGCTCATGGAAATAACGAAATGCTTGTGATTAGTTGTCTGCACATTTTTATTTTTAGCAAATGTTGAATTCGACAAGTGAAATTAAAGTACATTCGATTTGGTATTCCCTAACCAGATTATTCACAATTTGCAAAATTTACTGGTATTGCCTTGTGAAAGTCTTCACTATGAGGGTCCTTCTAGAGTTTCCCTATAATATTCGTTTGATGTGTTCTGCTAATTTAACATATATTTCCATTTGTGTAGATGATGGGCCAGGATCACTTCGCCATGGATGTCGTAGCAAAGAGCCACTATGGATTGTCTTTGAAGTTTCAGGCACCATTCATCTCTCTTCTTACTTGGCTGTATCGTCTTATAACACATTTAGTGAGCATATTTGAGAGTCATACTATCATTTTCCTATATATAATGTGTTTGCTAATTTCTACTTCTAAATTAACACGGTTAGGATTTTTTGGAATAGTGTTAACTTTACATATAGATTTTACAGAATTAAATTTATAAACTGACGTTTTTTTATGTAACATGTCAGATTTACTTTGTAACAAAAAGTACTTTACAATCTGTGTACTATATTAACATACATAAGTTTGTAAACTTCATTTTATATAAAATCCTGTATAAATCAAACATTTCTCTTTTAAATTTTATTAGTTAGGAAAGTGGGATATTTATTCACTATACTTTTAAAAAGATTATATTTTATATCACTTTAAGCGTTGGCATCAATAGTTCTAATTAAATTTTAGCTAAAGATTACATCTTGGTTATTTTACATAATTTAGTTGCTATGTATCTCACATTGAATTATCTGAAAACTTGATTAAAATAATATACTTTTTAATATTTCTCTGTTATATTATTTTTTATAAGATCACGAATGCCTAACGAGTTTGAGCAAGCTTATAGCAAAAACATAATCATCAGTACGATGCATAAACATTATGTCATTGACCAATATGGCACCAAATCCAAAATCAATAAAGAAGGAAGAGAAACAGCATATACAAGATAAGGGACTCAGATGATATTATGAGAGTAGAAGAAGCAGAGGTCGCACAAGCTTTTAAAACTCATTTTATGGGTGTCTTCTCATCCACAAACCCAACTCAAGAAGATTTGGAGAATTGCCTGCAGTGTGTAGACAGAAGAGTTACAGACAACATGAATTCAGAGTTGGAGGCCACTTTCACTTCTGCAGATGTTTATGAGGCTTTAAAACAAATGAGGCCCATTATCACCTTACCTCTTTATCTTGTGCTCAGAAGGATTGAGTTCTTTGCTTAACAGCGTTACACAAAGGGGCTTGATGAGTGGAGTGGCTGTTGTAAGAGGTGGATTAAAGCTTTCTCACTTGCTGTTTGCAGATGACTATGTCATCTTTAGCAAAGCAAGGAGGATTGGAGAGCAATTCAAGACACATTACAGAAATACGAGAAGGCTTCTGGTCAGGTGCTTAATAGACAGAAAACCTCAATTCTATTCAGTTCCAACACAAAAGAATCCATCAAGGCAGAAATTCTTCAAAAAGCAGGTTCAATGTTGTGTGGAGACTATGGAAGATACCTTGGCTTACCAACAATGGTGGGAAGAGTAAAATATCAGGTTTTCCAAGGGATAAAGGCTGTATTGCAATCCATTCCAACTTATACAATGAATGTCTTTCTGCTACCAAAGAAACTATGTAAGGAGATCAATGCTTTATTCTCAAACTTCTGGTGGAATAATAAGAAAGTAGGAAGAGGAATTTGTTGGAAGAGGTGGGATAAGATGGGAGAGAACAAACTACAAGGTGGAATGGGGTTTAGAGATATAGAGGTTTTCAATAAAGCAATGTTGGCCAAGCAGTGTTGGAAATTGCATCAGGAACCTGATTCTCTTGTGGCACAAATATTCAAAGCAAAGTATTTTAAAGGGGCTGACTTTATGAAAGCAAAGATTGGTTCATCTCCTTCTTATATATGGAGAAGTTTAATGACAGCTCATGAACTAATAAGGAAAGGCATGGTTTGGAGAGTTGGCAATGGGTCAAAGATTTCAATTTGGAATCAAAAGTGGTTACCTCAATCACCATCTTTTAAAGTCCATTCTCCAGCGAAAATTTTAGTAGAAACAGCAAAAGTAAAGGAGTTGATAAGTGAAGACCTGCACTGTTGGAATGAAAAATTGGTTTTTGATATTTTTGAAAAAGATGAAGCTGCTCAAATCTGTAGTCTACCCTTTAGCAAAAGGCAAATTGACGATAAGGCAATATGGGGCTATACCAAAGATGGGAAGTTTACTGTTAAAAGTGCCTATTATGTTGGGAGAAACATGAATGCAGCAAGCCAGTGTGAATGCTCAAGCAACAAAGACAACAAACAGAGGTGGGAAATGATATGGAAAATGAATATACCAGGTACTGTGAAGCAGTTTCTTTGGAAGGCACTCCACATGATATTGCCTACAAAGGAAAATCTTTTTAAGAAGAAGGTGGTACCTGACAGGTTATATCCCATACGTTGTAGGGAAGTGATGTAGGATAAAAATGAGAATAAGAAATATAGCAAACAGAGAAGAGAGGGAAACCAAAAGAGAAGAGAGGAAGAAGAAGAAGAAAGAGAGGAGAGGGGCGGCTGTAACGAGCACTTAGCTTCTTATTCCAAAATCTACTAATTCCTTCATTACAAGTCCTTAAATAGTATGTTTAAAACACAACTTAAATAAAATAAGTAAAACATTAATAATAGAAAATGTCCTAAAATAGTAGGGCAATACAAACCCTAACTAAAATAAATAAAA